>PVKU01008188.1:0-76806 GCA_004027475.1 Anoura caudifer
TTCCCTGCAGGTTTCTCCTGTGTGGCTGGTGTTGTGTTGAGGGAGTTTCCTTCTAGTCCTACTTTGTTGAATGTTTTTATTATAAAAGTGTTGAATTTTGTCAAGTGCTTTTCTGCATTAATTGAGTGTGATTGCATGGCTGTTTCCTTCATGTGTGATGTAATTTCAGTAATATACAGAACCGTTGTTCCTTCACAGCTCAACCCCTTTGGTTGTTGACGTCACACAGTTAGTATCTTTATCCATTGGGTGCCCCTAAACAGAAACTATGAATTTTTAAATGCATTGTTAACTGTATTGGTCTCTGAAATCATGTAGGAAACAAAAGGTACAGTTACAAACCATTATGGCAATAATACTTGCTTCTGTAATTGCCCACACATTTACCTTTATTAAGACTTTCATTTCTCCAAAACCTTACAGGCAAGAAGGGGCTGGAAAGAAATATTCCAAGTCATGAAAGGCAAGGACCTACATCCAAGGTTACTCTATCCAACAAAGCTATCATTTAGAATGGAAGGGCAGATAAAGTGCTTCCCAGATAAGGTCAAATTAAAAGAGTTCATCATCACCAAGCCCTTATTACATGAAATGTTAAAGGAACTTATCTAAGAAAAAGAAGATAAAAAATATGAACCAGTAAAATGACAACAAACTCACCACTATCAACAACTGAATCTATAAAAACAAAAACAAACCAAGCAAACAACTAGAACAGGAACAGAATCCCAGAAGGGAGATTACATGGAGGGTTATCAGCAGGGAGGGGTGGAAATGGGAGTAGAGTACAGGGAATAAGAAGCATAAATGGTAGATACAAAATAGACAGGGGTGCTTAAGAATAGTATGAGAAATAGAGGAGCCAGAGAACTTATGTGTATGACTCATGGACATGAACTAAGGTGGGGAAATGATGGTGGGAAGAGGTACAGAGTAGAGGGGAATAAAGGGGCGGAAAAATGGGACAACTATAATAGCATAATCAATAAAGTGTATTTAAAAAAAAAAAGATTTTCATTTCTCCATACAATGTCGGTATACTCCCAGTGTCCTATTTAGCCTTGTAGGACTTCCCTGAGCATTCCTTGCTGGCTGGGTCTAGTGGCCACACACTCAACTTGTGCTTATTTGGGAAGGTCAGTCTCTCCTTCACTCTTGAAGGATATAGGATTCTTGGATGATAGCCTTTTTTTTTCTTTTAGCACTTAGAACATAGCAGTCCACTATCTGCTGACCTCCAAAATTTCTGACGAAAGATCTGCAGAAAATCTCACCAAGAATCACTTATGATAATCCACTTCTCTCAAGATTCTCTTTTTGTCCCTGGCTGCTGTGGCTCAGTCGGTCAGAGCGTTGCCCTGTAACAGAAGAGTCTCAGATTGGATTCCTGGCCGGGCACATGGCTAATTGATCCAGGTTTGATCCTCAGTCAGGGTGCATATGAGAAGCAACTAATTGATGTTTTTCTCCCTCCCTTCCCCTCTCTCTAAGATCAATAAGCATGTGAGGATAAAAGATAAAAAAGGATTCTCTCTTTCATGGCTTTTGCAAATTTAATTATGTGTTTTGGTGTTGGATCTCTTTGAATCCATCTTACTTTAAAAGTTCTTTGAGCTTCTTGGATATTTGTAGTCATGCCTTTTATCAGATTTGGGGGGTTTTCAGCCATTGCTCCTTCAGAGGTCATCTCAGCCCTTTGCCCTCTCTCCTCTTTACAGGATGGCCGCAGACCCCTGGTTGTCTGCTCAGTGGTGTCCCACGGGCCCCTGGCGCTCTGTTCACTGTTCTTCAGCCTTCACTGCTGTTGTTCCCGGGACTCCATGATTTCCTGACTTCGCGTTCACAGATTCTTTTTTCTGCCTGCTCCAATCCCACTTTGAATCCCTGTGGTGGATTTTTTTTTTTTTTTTAGTTACTGTACTTTTCAGCGTTAGAATTTCTTTTGGTTCCTTTTTAGGTTTTCTGTCTCTTCATTGATGTTTTCACTTGTTCACATGTCAGCGTTGTTGTGTTTTACTCTCTGCCTTTCATTCATCTTCAAGCATCTTTAAGACAGTTCTTTAGTCTTTTGTCCAGTGTAAGTGCCAGTAAGTCTTTTTCAGGGATGGTTTCTGTTGTTTTTTTTTTTCCCTTCGAATGGGATGTACTTTCCTATTTGGATGCCAGTGAGGTTTTTGTTGAACCCTGGATATTTGACTCTAGTACCGTGACAACACGGGGCACCAGATCGCCCCCCGCCTCCCTAGGGTTTGCTTTTGTTGTGGTTGTGGCGGTTGCTGCAGGTTGTCTCTGTTGTGCCAAGGGTCAGCCCAGGTGTAAACTTCAGGTCTCCTCAGGCCTTCCCCAGGCCTCTCCCTGGGAATGCAGTCACTTTCTAATTTTCCCTGTAGATGCAGTTCTGAATGTTGTGGTCTTTGACGTCTGGCACCCAAAAGCGGAGAAAGCAAAAAACAAAGCAGGGGTGGCAATAATACCTCACTTTTAAATCCGTGGAAGTCACTTCAGCGGGGCCAAGGGTGGCAGTGGCAGCGGCCTGCCTCTTTAGAACCTCCACCGCTGCTCTCAGAAGCAGCATTCAGAGACCCCCCAGTACCTGGAGGATGGGGTCCTTCCTGCCCACCCTGGCTCCCAAGGCCGCGTGCTGGCCGCTATACTGTGCTCAGACCTGAGACTGACCAAAGCAATCTGCAGTTCACCATCCAGGCCTCCCCAGCAACTGCAGCCCTTGGGCAGACTCCAGAGTTTCAGAACAGTTATGGCAGACGGATCCTGCCAGTGCAGGTGTTGGCCAGGTGGGGAGGCAGCCCTTGTGCTGCCTACTCTGCCATCTTCCCAGAGTCCCAAAATTTGTGTTTCTGGTACGTTCCCACGTGATGGTGATGCTGCTGGTCCCAGGACTGCACTTGGAGAATGACTGAACGGATCTCTTCAGGGTTCTCTCTTTAGGCCCTAACATACCATGCAGGGTCTTTCTCCTCTGGATGCAATATAGTGAAATGACTGCTTTTGAATTGCAACAAGCAGCAAACACTGGGTTGAGGTAGATGAATTTGCTTTCTTTATGAGAAAGATGGGACCTGTGGGCTGCGGGCTGTTCAGGGCAGGGAGCTGCGGAAGCCCTGCAGGGGACAGAGGGACATGTGTTGAGGCAGGAAGGAAATGGCCATTGTTCATATGCGTGCTTGATGGCTTCTCTCCTATCTGTACACACAGGCGAAGATAAGGTTGCTCTGCCAGCTGTTTGTGGTAGGTGGTCTGAGTGGAACATCCAGCGTGGGTCTGGCACGTGGTCACATTTACTGAGCACCTTGGACACGGCCACCGTCCTGACCCTGGGCTGACATGTTTAGCCCTCACAGCACCTCTGTGAGGTGTGGATAGTATGGTTTGGTCCATGTTTGCCTGTTGAGGAAACAAAGGTTAGGAATTTGGCCACGAACACGTGGGTGAGGAGTGGTAGGGTCACTTACTGGGGGGTTAGGTAGGTTCTGGAGCCCAGCACTGAATCCAGCACAGCAGTGCCCTGGACACCAAGTGCTGTCCTGTGCTGATATTTCAATGGCAAGTTACACAATTAAACTAAAAGATGGGGTTTTTCTAATGTCTTCCCTCTAATCAGTCTGGAGATGGGGCAGTCCTGGGGTTGGTTAATTTAGTGCTGGAGAGTGTCACAAAGTGTCCTGGTTCTCTGTCCTGTCACCTCTGTCCTTAGTGGGTCGGGCTTTGTATTTAGAGCTGTCCTCTGGTGGCGATAGGGTGGTTGCAAGAGATCTCACCGTCCATCTCCCCATATGGGGTTGGCCAAAAAGTCCATTTAGTTTTACTCGCAAAATAAAAGACTCATTTTTCATTTTCACCAATAACTTTATTGATTTGGCTATTTTGAGTATGTCAGCTGTCTCCCACTATTGGCTTCTAGTGGGTAGAGGCCAAGGGTGCTGCTAAACATCTTCCAGTGCATAAGACAGCCCCACAGCAAAGAGTTACTTGGCTGAAATGTCAGCAGTACCAAGAATCTTCACAAACCACTTTTGACACATTCAATCAGTACAGCATTTTCTCCATACAAATCTTTTTTTGTGTGTTTCAGTTGCGTTTACCTTTATTGAAATAATAAAGCATAATACACCAAAAATCTGGTGTATCTTCTTCTATCTTCAGTATTAAAATGGCTGCACAAAAATGCACACAGGTATGAGAGCTGCTATGACACAATCTAACAAAATTGTTTCAAATGAAATTAAAGATAACTAAGCACTATTAGAGCCATCATACAGAAGAAACATAATGAACTTTTTGGCCAACCCAATAGAAGCCAAGCAAGAAGGTGGCCTGTTCCAGCCTCTTGTTTTCAAAAGAGGAGTGAAACACTGCCAGAAGCTCCTTTCCCTGGAAACTGTCCTACCAGAAATCCTTGACACACCTGTTCCTACATGGCCACCACTGTTTGAGAGTCACTGCCTGGCATGGGGAGGGCTCGGAGCAGCAGCCCTCTGGATAGCGGGCTCCCCGGGCTCCCATGGTCAGAGGGGTGCAGCAGGACTGGCTGCTGGTAGGCCAGGGGCGGATCAGCCTCACTCACTACTCAGGGTGGTGGTGAGTCCTTTTGTTCTGAAGGTGCCTGATGGCACTGAAAAAAGTCGATGAAGTCTAGAGCTGCCCAGAACACTGCCAGCTGTCCTTGGTTTGCTCCAGGCCAAGTAGTCTTTTATTTCTTGGCAAGGGAGTGAGGGCGCATGCACCCAGGAGGATAGTTGCTTCTGAGAAGAAGCGACACTCTGGAAGGACTTGCCTTTCAGCCCTGTTCCTGCCCCCGTTAGTCTCTGGAGGATGCCAGCAGTGGTCAGCCCAGATCAGCTGTGACATGGAGCAGGTCCCTGCCCCTTCTGGTGCTTCAGGGCACTGACAAGGACTGGATGAGCTGGTCCGAGTCAATCCAGCATAGCGATGCCTGATGCGTGGTGAGCCCTCGCACTGCCTCAGCGTGATTTTCCCCGCAGCGTCAGCATTGCTGAGCTTCATCCAGCTCCCTGTTGTCCTCCTGCCACTGTGGGTTAGAGGTGAGGTGCTCCTGACTGTTGCAGGCCTACGAGCCACACTGATCCCTGCAATATGCTGGGCTGCACTCCAGGGCATTGTGCCTGGGGAGGGTATGGGTGTGTTGTGGAGCCTCTTCCATAAGTGTGACTGCTTAGGAATCACTCTTATTTTTCCTAGAGTCAGGACCAAGTGCTGCTGTCTTCCAGGTAGCCTTAGAAGAGTCTACATCCTTCCCCAGTAGGCCAGCGTGGTTGACTTACAGATGCAATGACTGATGATGGGATGCATCTCTTCTTTTTCTTTTTCTTTTTTTACTTTCTTTTTATTTTATTTTATTTTATTTTCTATTTCTTGCTTTTCCTTTTTTCCCTGTTTTTGTTTCTTTTTATTATTTTTGGGGGAGGCACATTTCTTATGCTCACAACAGCCACTTCAGAGGGATGACGGAGAAGTGCGCACTTTAAGAAAAGCTGACCATTTAAGGAGGCGATCTCAATTACAAAATAATGTGTCACTTGGCCAGAAACTCATGGCAGGTTTCCTAGTGCATTTAAAATAGGATTTGTGTATAAAAATACCATTTGCTCACAGGAGCCCATATTTTCTGAAAAGGGAAATATATTTGTATTGGGCATTTGCTATAAGTGGGATAAAAATAAAGTCTTACAAATATAAGAACTGAAAACCAAATTCCACTTTTAATTCTGAAAGGTTTATATATAACTCTCCTATCTTACCCTCCTCTTCTGCTGGGGACTTTCACAGTGGAAATAAACAGGCAACATTTCAGGCAGTTCAAGACAGCGTGGGGAATGAGAGGGGAGGACAGGAAGGCACAGGCCTGGGTGGGCAGCGGAGTGCTGGGGGCGGGGCCGCGTGCCCGTCCTCACCCCACTACGGCTTCTGTTGGGTGGTTTGTGCGCACTTGTGAAGCCTGCCCTGAGTCGTTCGTTACTCCTGGGTTGCCTCTCAGTGTGGGCAGTGAGTGGCAGTTGGAAATGGGCCCTCTCCTCCTTCCACCGAGGACTCCTGTAACCACAAGGACACGTGCTGACGACTGGCCAGTGCTTCTGGGCATGGCCTGGAGGGAAAGGGCTGAGTCTGGGATGCTGACGTCTGACTTCTCCTTTCCTTTCAGAAATGTTCCCACTGCCAGGAGGCAGGCGCCACCTTGGGCTGCTACAACAAAGGCTGCTCCTTCCGCTACCATTACCCGTGTGCCATTGACGCAGGTAAGATGGGGCACAGACCCTTGTCCGGAGCCTCCAAGGGCCGGGCGTGCACTTGCTCCACCTTCTTTCCCCCCTTACAGTTCTTTTTGTCTCTTCTGGCCTGTTCTGTTGGTAAATTGTAAAGGAATGCAGAGAGGAGAACAAAAAGGAGTGAAGTGGGATAATTGTTTTAGAACCATTATTACAGTTTTAATAATTGTTAATTTAATAATTTGTAAATAATAGCTTTCGTCATAGAATGCACACGATTCACCTATTTAAGTGTACAATTCAGTGGGTTTTAGTGGTTTCACAGATAAAGAACTGTCACCACAGTCAATTTTAGGGCATTTCATCATCTCAAATAGAAGCCCTGGGTCCTTTAGGTATTAATTCCCACCCCCTCATCTCCTCCCCAGCCCTGAGCAACTGCTGGTCTACTTCCTGCTTCCGTGGGTCTGTCCATTCTGGATTTCCCGTAGAAGTGGAGTCAGACAGCACTCAGTTTGTGTGCCTGGCTTCTCTTACGTAGCATTGCATTTCTCAGGTTTATCCGTGTTGTAGCATGTTATGAGCATTTTGTTTTTATTGCCAAACGATAGTTTATTAGAAGGATATACCTTTATTTTTATTTGTCACCATCACTAGTTGTTTCCGCTTTTTGATTATTGCAGATGATGCAGCCGTGAACATTCACCTGCAGGTCCCTGTGCAGACGTAGTGTTTTCATTCTCCAGGGCATAAAGCCAAGAGCGGGATTTCCGGGTCACGTGGGGACTCCATGTTTAACTTTTTGAGGTCCTGCCAGACTTTTCCAAAGTGGCTGCGCCATCTAACATCCCCTCCAGCAGTGCATGCGTGTCTGTGCGTCCTGGAAGGCACTTTTACCTCTTTTTACTGTCACCATCCCAGCAGGTGTGAAGTGGTGTCTCCGCATCATTTTGGTTTGCATTTCCCTGCAGGCTGATGGTGTTGAGTGTCTTTGGGGAAGTCCAATTTAGCTATTGTTTCTTTCGCTACTTGCTGCTTTTTCTTGTATCTAAGAAACTATTGCATAATCCAAAATCTCGAAGCTTTGTGCCTGTGTTTTCTCCCACAAGTTCCACAGCTTTAGCCCTTAACATGGGCCTTTGGTCCATCTTGAGTTAATTTTCGTACATAGTGTGAAGCAAGAGTCCACTTTGTTCTTTTGCACGTGGATTCCAGTTGCCCCAGCACCACTGGTAGAAGAGACTAATCTTCCCTTGTTTGGTAATCTCGGCACCTGTGTGGGAAACGAGTGGTCCGCAGACACTCGCTTGTTTCTGGACTTCCCGGGCGCAGCCTGTCTTGATCGCTGTCTTGATTGCTGCAGCTCTGCAGTGCAGTCTGAAATTGAGAAGTGTGAGTCCTCTGATTTTGTTCCTTTTATTTAAGATCGTGTTGGCTATTCTGGGTCCTTTGCTGCTCCATATGAATTTTAGGATCTACTTGTCGATTTCTGTAAAAAATAGCCATTGAAAATTTTATAGGGCTTGCATTAGTCTGCAGACCAATTAGGGAGGGTGCCATCTTTCCAATAGCCTGTCTTCCAAGCCATGGTCATGAGGTGTCTTTCTACTTACTTCGGTTTTTAATTTCTTTCAACCGAGTTTTGTAGTTTTCAGAGTATAAGTTTTTCATCCTTTTGTTAAATTTATTAAGTACTTCTTATTTTTAATGCAATTGTAAATGGAATTTCTTTAATTTTCATATTGTTCATTGTGAGTGTATAGAAATGCAATTTGATTGTGTTATATTGCTCTTAGATCCTGCAGATTTGTTCAGTTCATTGATTTAGTTATAATACTGTTTTAGTGGGTTTCTATATAAAAGTTATGTCATCTGCAAATGGTTTGACTTCTTTCCAATCAGTTGACTTTTATTTCTTTTCCTGCCCAATTGCCCTGGCTGGAGCCCTGGGTGCAATGTTGGACAGAAGTGTCAGGAGCTGGCCCTTAATTTGTTTGTTCCTGAGGCCCTAACTGCGACAAGAGCTGTGGTTGTGTATAGATGTTCGTGAGCGCTGAGGATGCTCCCTTCTGTTCCTAGTTTGTGGGGGTGTGTATCACGAAAGGGTGCTGCATTTGGTCCGACGCTTTTCCTGAGCCCACTGGGATGATCAGAGCCACGTTTGGCCGTCTGATAACTGTTGAAAGAAGAGAAACCTTTTGTTCACAAAGTGTCATCCAGTGATTGATGCAGAAGACTTGAGTTCCAGCTCAGAGCTTCAGCTGCCTGCAGGAATCCTCTTTTTCCCTAAAGTCTTGTCCCTTCAGTGGGTGTTTGCACTAGTTCCTTTTTGAGCGTTAGGTGCGTCTGAGACGTTCCCCCCAGCCGGTCCTCCTGTAATGCTGGCTGTCAGGACGGAGGGAGAGAAAAATGGAGAGAGAAGCACTGGCCTGAAGCTTGTTAGCTCTGGTCTTCCGGGTTAGGAGGGAACCTGACTCCTCAGGAGCAGCTGCGCTGTTGTAGGGGGTGGGGTTTGATGTGGGTTTGGCGGGAGAGGGGAGGGGGCGTGGCCGACTAGGTGCTGGAGCCGGGATTGCGGGGTCCCACGGGCACAGAGAGTCTGAGTCATCGTCCGCCCTTCCCCCCAGCTCAGTCACGTTTCCTCAAGCACACCCCCGCCTTCCACATCCTTCTGTCCCTCCTTTCCTTTCTCTTTCTTCTTTCCAAGTTTCTGAAGGAGAAGCAGCTTTAAAAAACACCACAAGAAAGGTACCGAAAGATAATACTTACACCAAAGTTAGATTCTCATCAAAATGTGTGTTTGCACGCGCTGAAGGGCAGTTGGTGGCCAGGGCCCCTTAAATGTCAGTCCAGGGAGTGTGGGCTTTAGTAGCCTGTCTCTCTTGTTCTCTTTCTTCCCCTAAACGTTCCACGCGGAGGCTAAGCTGCATTTCACCCTGGGTGGCGGTCTGGCATGTTCTGTACAACAGCCATTAAATCCTTCTCTCTCAGGAGCCAGCCATTGCCTTTTCTCGTTTTCATGTGATTGCTCTGACATCCTAGTGTTTTGTTTTCTAACTTAAGCTTTGTGGTTTTAAATGAAGATTCTTGGATATCATGTTTTTGGCGGTTGTTTGTAAGTTATACTGCAAGAGGCGGCTGCCCCTCCCCCACTCGGTGTCTGGGTAAGAAGTGGCCTCTTGCACTGAGGCTCTGCCCAGAGGCTCTGCCCAGCCCGTCAGGTGAGCACAGGCAGGTGGCCTTGTGCCCCCAGGGTGCTCTCCTGTCTGCACACCGGGGCTCCTGGTAGTTCCTCCAAGGATTAAAGCAGTGTAGCCCTACAGAACTTTCTAGGAGGGTGGAAGTGTCCTCAAGCTGCCGTCTCCAGTGCAGTAGCCACAGCAGCGGGTGACCATGGAGCACCTAGATGTGGCAGGAACGAAGGGCTGGACTTTTTATTTTATTTCCACCTAGATGCACTTGGCCGTGTGTGGCTGGCAGTTGGACAAGTTTGGGGGCGGGCAGAGTGGGTTCCCTGGGGAAGGCGTGGCTCTTCTCCCCCGCCCCAGTGGAGCTGCTTTACCAGCTGCAGGGTGGCAAGCAGGTGGTGCATGTCCCTCTCTCTGTTTGAGCCTGTCTTGTGTGGCCGGCCCGGGTGAATGGGTGGCATCCCTGTTTGGCAGAGTCGGTGGCCGAGTATCCAGCGAGAGGGAGGTGGCCTGGGTCGGCAGGGCCTTGGTACCTGGCTCAGCTGGCCCGGCTGCTGCGTGTTCCCCTCTGAGTGGAGAGCTAGCACCCAAGAAGCAGCTTCACCAGGTGACCGTGTCTTGGGCATTTATGGGTCTTTTGGATGACCCAAGTCATAAGGACCCAGAGGCCTGTGCTTCCCTGAGCGGCGGTGCTTGTAGTTGTCCCTCCTGGGGATCTTCCGGATTCTGTTGCGTGTGGGAAGGACCTTTGCCTCCAGGAAAGGCGTTCCTGATTGCTGTCCTTTCTGGTTACGATAACAGAGTGTCCCTGGTCTGAGAGTCCCTGGTATCCATGTGGAGTCAGGAAAGTCGGGGTGCCCATTTCCACCTTGCTGTCCCCCTCGCAGACCTTTCAGAGCTGCTGCTGTCTCAGGGAAACTTTGATTGCTGGGGACATCCCCATGGAAACAGAATCTTTGTTCCATGAGTCTCTGTGGCTCCCACCGTCCCGTCCCCCCTCCCCAACAAGTTTGTAACATCATGGTTACCTGTTTTGTGTGGCTTGTTACGTCACAGGCACCAGATTTAGCTCCAGGCGGGAAATGCAGCAATAAGAACATTAGCTCTGGTTTAAAAAAAAAAAAGGTTTAATGTATTCAGTGCAATGAGCCACAACAATTAAGACCAAAGGAAAAAAGCGCTGTGCTGGCTCATTAATAATTCCGCTGTGCATGAAGAATTGTGCCTAGAGGGCTCTCTGCTCCGACCGCAAGGAGGCACAGCTGGGAAGGCCGCTCCGCAGCCACACAGCGCTGCCCTCCCTGCCACCGTGCACTCGGATCTCGAGGGCCAGGGTTCAGCCCTGGCGAGTCAGTAGGAATGACGGAGGTCTGGCACCTCCCTGGAGAGGCCACTCAGCCTCACAGAAACCGGTTCTGGGGCTTTCCTCTTTCCTCGCCTGTTGCTCCCCTCTCCTGGACCCCGTCGGGATGAGTACTGCCTGGCCCCAGCCCGGTTATAGAGGGCAGGCTGGCGGTGTGTCTGGGGCGGCTTGTCAGCCTTGGGGCTGTGTGGGCACGTGGGTATCCACACAGCTTGTGAGGCTATCTGCCTCTGCAGAGCCTTTTCTCGTGGAAGCTCAGAGAGAGAAGTGAGCTTGCCCAACTGAGGTTGCGTGTCTGGAAGCCATCTTGTTGACCAGACAGCCTCGAGAGTCTTTTCCAGCTCGTGTGATGACCCAGCAAGCCGTCATCTTCGACTTCACCGTGGGAGTGCAGATGAGGGCCTCTGCCCAGTCAGTGCGGGGCACTGCCAGGGGCTCCCAGGAGACGAGTTGGGGGACCGGATGACTGGCTGCAGCGCCAGGTGCCTGTTCAGAGACCTCAGGAGAGGTTTACTACCCTTCTCACCACTCTTGGCTCTTCCCCCAGCTGGGACAGGTCCCCGTGCCCTTCCAGGTGTCAGCTCTCCGGCCAGGCTTTCACCCCACCGGGGCCAGGACTTACCCTTCTTGGTGGCCTGTGGGTGTAACAGGAACAGATGAGAGCGTCCGTCCGCAGGTTCCTGCGTGGAGGCCTTGCCAGGGGTGAACACTGTCTCTGGCAGATTTGTTTAGGAGACTTCCATTTCCAGAAGTGCCTGGCATTAGTTCCAAGTTGCCTTCAGTGTGTACTTACGTTATTTTATTTCTTTGCTGCTTTCTACCTTAAAGGGAACACGTTTCCAAACTATAGACATACTGTACTAATGAATGGTCCTTCGCAGTGCGCTTCATGGCTGAGAGGGGAACTGAGGCACCTCCGCTTTCCTGGTGCACCTTTGCCAAGTGCCATGGTCCCTTCCTCCTTTCTGAAAATCACTGTGACAGAAGGGTGGCTGCGCCCCATGTGGGCGCTGCCATTTCTCTTTGGCCCAAATTAGAGACTGCCAGCAAGCAGAGCGCCAGTCTGCCCCTTGCCACTCAGAGGCTCTCTCTCTGGCAGATTGTGCAGCGGGAGCCCTGGACACACCGTGCACTCATGGGTTTCAGGTAACACACTTCATGTGCTGCCGTGCTCTGTGCTTGCAGGGAGGGGTGCCGGCGTTAGCAGGACTTGCCGAGCCTGGGCCCTGGCTTGCCTCTGAGATACTCTGGGACTCCAGAGGGAGGTAGGGATGCTGTAGGCCTAAGCCACACTATGAAAGGGCCTTTTTGATTTGCTTGGGACAGGAGGACCTCAAAATTTTTTATTCATGTGTTGTGTTCCTTCTGTTTCCCTTGAAGTCCGTGGGTACTCAGGCTGCTAATCTGGACCTCCGTTTAAACCGAGTTAAATTGCAAATTTAACAAGGCTAAGTACCATGGCTGCCTCCAGCCACATTGCCTGAGAACAATCTGGGAATGTACGATCAATATTTATTAGCATTCTGCCACCGCATCTTGCACCGGTGACCCTGCTGTCGGTCTCTGGGAGCTGTGGTGCGCAGCGTGGATTCATAATGAGATTTCCTCGCCTGCACCTCGCACCGCCCTTGTGCCACGGAGCTCAACTCACCTGGAGGCTGCCATGGAGGCCGCTGTCACCGAGCTAGAATCAGGCATGCATCATTTTCCTCCAGGGGTTAGTACCCCTCACAGGGTTTCTCGCCTCTTAAGCATTTAGCATGGACTATGCAGCTCGGGTGGGAGCTTCCCCCTGTCTCCGTGGGCTGTAGGCAAAGAGGACAGCCGGGCTCTCGGGCCTGGCCTCCTTCCTGTCTGCCCCATGGCTGTCAGCAGAGGGGACATGGTACCTCCAGAGTCAGTGTTTTCACCCGGAGGCTTTGGCTGTGGCCTGTGGAATGGGCTGAGCCTAGAACGGGAGATTTTAAAAACATCTATTGGGGACTTTTTTCGGTTGATCTTAGGGAGAGACAGAGACATCGATTTGTTGTTCTGCCTAGTTATGCATTCATCGGCTGATTCTTGTGTGCGTCCTGACCGGGCGTCAAACCTGCAGCCTCAGCCTATGGGGATGACGCTCTAACCAGCTGAGCTACCTGGCCAGGGCCTAGAGATCGTTTCTGATTAAAACAATATGATAACATGATGGGAATACAGAAAAAATTAAATCACCTATAATCTTACTACCCAAAGAGAACCACTGTTATAATTTGGTAGATTTCTTTTGTCCTTTTTTAATGCATATAAAACATTTTGATAAAGTTAGAATTGTACTCACATTATGTATCCTGGATTTTCAAGTGATTTTGTATCATGAGAGCTTCCTGTATGCCGTTAACCACTTGAAATGTTGATTTTTAAGTGATGTTTCATTGCGTTGGGGTACCACGGTCCCCCGAGGTGTGTCTGATGTGCCCCTATTGGCAGTGCCAGCGGAGGGACCTCTTGCTGCCATGCCCAGCCCTGGCGGGGCGGCCCCTGCCCCGCTCGTCTCACCCCCGCCCCGCCCGCTCAGGCTGACTGTCCGCTTGTGTCTTGCAGATTGTTTGCTGCACGAAGAGAACTTCTCAGTGAGGTGCCCCAAGCACAAGGTGAGTCTGAGGCCCTCAGAGACGTTCCCAGCTGGCTCCTCCTGACCTTGTAGGACCAGCGCCGCCTCACCTGCTCCTGGCCCTGGGAGACCTGTGGCGTGGGGCCAGCACCCCCTGTGGCGTGGGGGGGGGGGACTGCTGGGAGAAGTGTGTTGGAGAGAATCGTGTTTGTTACGAGAAATTAGAAGATCAAACTCAGTACTGATTTCCACTTTAATTTAACGGAAACCCAGTTCACAGGTTGGCGTGAGGTAACATTGGTCGTGGGCTTTGATTCATAAGCAGAGGCGGTTTCCCAGACCAGAGGAAATGGAGATGACTAGGATTTGGGGGAGACTGCGTCCCTTCCAGGTTTCACCTCAGTGGAAGCAACCTGTGGTCCGCAGTGGGCCACTGTGGGGCTGCTCCTGCCTCGTTTCCCGTTGGGCACCTCCACCTTCGAGAAGGGGTGGAAGGTCTGGGGGCGCGGTCTGCCTCTGAGATGCTGTGCGCACAAGTGGCTAGGGTATGGACAAGGGACCAGCAAAGGGCCGCGCTGCCTGGAGTCGCCTGCAGCAGCCACTCTCCTCTGGCTGAGGTCACAGTGACACCTGGTGGTCACTGGCTGCTCACAGTCTTTAGTCTCCAAGTAGAGCCAGAAAGTACTAGAAGGAGGTCGTCCTGACAGGTCTGCTGCCCTCAAAACACTCCTGAAACATGCTTGCTTATGCTTTTCTTTAAAAATTACTTCCAGAGATGATCCTAGGAACTTACAGTGTTCTCTATATTTTTACTTAATCTACATTTTTGTTTTTTAAACTTCCCTTTTTTAATGGTCATGTTTTGCCTCAGAAAACCCTGTCTGAGTATCTCCTGTTTGTCACTCAATACTGACTCTGCTTTTTCTTTCCTTTCCATGTGCCATTCCTCTCCTCCCCTCTGCCCGCCCCGACCCCCACTCGCTCCTCTGTCCCTCCTGCCTGCCTCCTGGGCTTTGCCGGCGTCAGCCCCCACTCCCATGCCCTCTCCCCGCCTTGCAGAACAAGACAGCGAAAGGCAGCCTCAGCACAGAGCAGTCGGAGCGGGGGTGAGGGGGGCAGTGTGCCGTGGGAGTGGAAAGTACAGCAAGCACAGGTGAGTTGGGGTGCGGCCCCTGCCCCGCTCCCGCTGCGTGTCACAGCTCTGCCCTCTGCTCACCCCAGGCTGGCTGCTGCCAGCGTGTCGGCATGTGAACTGCCACCGCCAGGTGGAGAAAATGTTAGGTCCTTTGTCACTTAGGAAAGGTGGTATGGGGCTTTTAACGCAGTCCCCTCGATTGTGGACTGTGATTCAGGGGACTGTTCTGAAACCGGGCCTGGTGCAGTGCTCCTGACGGCAGGGGCGTCGCCCTGCTGCTGCCCCGGCTCAGAAAGGCTTCTGGAAGCCAGGTGGCTCTCTTCTTCCTAATTACTGCTGCATCTGTAAGGCTGGTGGGGATCTTGGTTTGTTTTTTGTTTTTTGTTTTTTTTCTTTTCCTTAAAAATTATCCCAAGTTTTGTTATTTGAAATCTTTTATCTCCTGGTAGTAGGAAGGATTTTTTTTTACTTTTATTTCTTTTGCAGAAATACAAAGGGGAGGAAAATCCACTCAGAGATGTAGTTAGACGTTGGCATCTGATGTCATTTTACTCTTTAAAGTCCCCCGGGATTGAGTTGTGCCCCCGTGAGCGCGCCTGGGGGCTGCGGTCCAGGCTGGTGGCCTGAACCTGGGAACTTGGGTCTCTGGGAGCAGCAGGTCTGCTGCCCCTGCTGGCTCCCCGCCCTCCCCGAGTCCCTGAGGGGTGAGGAAAACATCTTGCAAAGAGAAAAGAAAAACCAAAACATGAAACCCGGTTGTCTCAGAAATGTCCCTGAGGGACTCTTCCTCCTCGAAGGAAGGGCTTTGTGTAGAACCCTGGAGCAATCTGGGGACAGAAGAACTCACCAGTGCTGACTGCCCGGGGGGCTTGCCGTGCTTTCTTGGGGGTTCTGTTGGGTGGGGGGCGTCGCAGTCCTGCTTTTCTCTTTCATCTCCAGTGAGTTGAGGTGGGAGGCGGGGAGCAGGACAGGACAAGCGGCCGGGTCACCAGAAGCCATCAAGCAGGTGGACCCTGTGGTCATCATCAGCAGCGGCCATTGGCCAAAGTCCTTTCCAGCTGAGCAGCCCTCTGGCGCTGCTTGTCCTTGTCCGGCTGGGCAAGACAGCGGCCGGGCTGGCTCTTCTGTTGGCCCTCCTCCATGTCCCCGGTACTGATGGTGTCACCGTGCCTGGTTAGGCTCTGCCACTGCCCCGTTGATCCCTCCGCCCAGCACTGGCTTCCATAGGGACCACGAAGAATATTCCTGGAAGTGTCCTGGAAGGCTGGGTTCAGACAGGAACTCTGCTGTTTGGGGCCATCTGTGTTTACCGTGGGATTCCAGCTTGAGTGTTAGAAGAAGAGAAAGTCTGGGCCCTGGGCCTCTTCTTGGGAGTTTGAGTTTTGTTCACCCCCTTCCCCCCACCCACTCCTGCGCCTGCTAGTTGACCTTGTCCTGCAGGGACAGAAGCTTCATTCATTCCTCAGAGGTGGGCGGTACTGTCCCTGTTGACACAAAAGAAACTGCTGCTCTCAGTGACAAGTGGCCTCTCATTGCGGGCAGTTTCACGTCTGTCAAGGTCAGAATATTCACTTTTAGGGCCCTGACCAGTGTGGCTCAAGTTGGTTGGGCATCATCCCACAAACCAAAATGTTGGGGGTTCGATTCCCAGTCAACGCAGATGCCTGGATTGTGGGTTTGGTCCTGGGTTGGGGCGAGCACAAGAGGCGAGCAATTGATGTTTCTCTTCCCTTCTCCCTCCCTCCCTTCCTCCTCTCTAAAAATAAGTAAAATCTTTTTTAAAAATTTTACCTCTCGGAGTGAACAGGGACAGAGACATAACCCCCACGCAAGAGGAGCATTCATCTGGGCTCCGTGCTAAGGACAAGAGCCTCCCTCACAGGCAGAGAGGGGACAGTGGGTATATGTATGAGTCCCACTGCCTGTACCTCCCTTTCTCACACAGAGTGCACAGTGCTGTGTGACCAAGGTCAGGCCACTGACTCTCTCTGTGCTTTAAGACTAAATGTCTGTAGTATGCCCGGCACAGCCTGGCATGGGGCGAGGCCTCGGCAAGTGCTCAGCACTCCGCCCTCGCAGCTGCTGGTGCGCTGCGCACAGCTGGAGCAGGTGGGGTCCAGTCTAACAGAAAATCCGGGCCCTGGTCCCCCCACCTCCCAGCCCCACAGCTGGCAGATGAGGTGCCTAGCGTTTACCCAGCACCAGGCCAGCAGTGGCAGAGAGGAACCATCCTTGAACAGTCGTCCAGTGGGCTGCCTCCCGCCCATTTGTGAGTGGGTGTGGTTGGCCTGTGGTCACTGCTCTCTCCTGGTACTGAGTCACCTGGCTGCCTCTGTGTGGCCAGTGGGTGGGACTGTGATAGCACACCCCTGTACCTGTCCCCTGTCATGTCACATAGTGAACAGGAGTCCCCACTCCCCCTGCCAGGGCCCTTCACCCAATCCAGTGGTTGGGAAGCAGGAACTCCATCTGGCTGCTGCTTTGTCCTGGGTTCGAGGGGATGCCACCTGGACACCACAGCCTCCCCAAGTAGCCTCTGTGGTGGGAAAGACACACGTAGCTACCTGTGTGCGAGCTGCCCAGCAGGCTGAAGGGGTCTTGCGGCCTCCTCCCCACGCACTGCTGCCCCGCACGGACCCCTTCCCATCAGCAGCTGCGTGGCCTTTAGCGAACATGTCTCCAGTCCTGTCCCTTCTCTCTCCGAGAGGCTCTCATCACACTTGGAGTTGAGTGCAGACCCTCACCATGCCTCTGAAGGCCCGTGGCCAGCTCCTTGGAGGCTGAGCTGCCCCCCACAACCCTCCCACTCAGGTGACAGGCTCCAGCTTGACGTCAGCGTCCCTTCTTCGCAGAGACCTGCCTTCCTCCGTCCTTGTCTTAGCTGCCCTCCCTCCCTGCAGCCTTCCCAGCATCGCCTCAGCTCCCAGCCATCTGTTCATTGTCGTCTACGTTATCGCTAGGCTGGCTCCTCAGTGAGGGTGGTGACCAGGGCTGTTCGCCCAGAGCGAGCATGAGGAGCCAAGGGAGTAGTCGTGGGTAAAGGAGGGCCCCCCCAAAGGTGCCCCCACCCCTGACTGTGCCCTCGGTCGGTACAGGTTCAGAGTGAGACCCTCTTGGCCCTTACAGGTGGCCTGCAGGCCTGTTTGAGTGGAGAGTCCCTGGTCAGGCTGGGCTCCCGCTGCAGCCGGAGGCGGAGAGAGGCCTGGTACCTGGGCGGAGGATGCAGGGTTGGGGGGCCAAGGGTGTGCTGGAGGCTTCAGCCCAAAGTGAGGCCCTGTTCACAGCAGCCAAACCTCCAGGTCTTCGCAGAGGGAACACGGCAGACCCTCGGCCCTGGGGCTGCGGGCTCACCCGGCTCTGCGGCTGGCCTGGCCTCTGCTCCCGTGTTCTTGTCCTGTCCCGTGCGTCACATGGGGCCACGCAGCAATGGTGGCTTGAAGTCAAGAGTCCCCAGGGCCCAGTCCCGCCTCCAACCAGCTGTGCTCCTTGGGTCACGTGTGTCACCTCCCAGTTCCACCAGGATACAGGGTCAGTCACCATGAAATGATGTCTGTAAAGCCCCAGTAGAGTGCCTGGCACATAGTAGGTGCTTCTAGAATTCTCTTCCTGTCTTCCCTACTGAAGGATCAGGTTTTTAGAGGTAGCGCTGAGAAGTTAGGGTTCCATTTGGGAGCATGCATTCGGGCCGGTCTAGTCCCCGAACCTGGGGAATGGTCCCTGTTGGTGAGGCTGGAAGGCCAGGGGGCGCCCCTGTGGCCCTAAGGGAGAGCCCACGGGCCCGGCGATCCAGAAGCTGAGCTTCATTTAGAGGTTGGGAGCTTGGGTGGGGCTTGCCGTGGATAGTCAGGGGCATGGTGGCGGTGGGGGGCAGGTGTCGGGGCAGAGCCTCATGGGGTGTGCACGGCAGCTGGGCCTCTGTCTTCCTCTCGTGACACTGACCCACATCCCCACCAAGGTTTGCCCCTCTGGTCGTTGTTCCAGGTCCCCCATTAGTTCCGTTTCTGTCACGTTTACAAAGGACCTTTGGTCCCTGGGGTGGCGTCAGAGAACGTCGCTGCCCTCCGCCCTGCTGGCCGCCTCAGCCTCAGGAAAGCTGAGGTGCGGTGTGGGGAGTCCTTCCGGGTGACCACAAGGGCTGGCACCAACTCCTGGGGAAGTCACACTGTCCCTGTGGACATCCTGACAGGAGCAGCATAACTGAGCACTGGCCTGTGTCCCCAGGGCCTGGTGGCTGGAGTCCAGGGCTTCATTGGGGACGTTGTCCTGCTGTCTCTGTAAAGTGTCTTCCTATTTACCTGTGTTATCAGCCAGGCAGTTCAGAATCTCTCTGGCAAGGGCAGTGAGTGTGTGTGTGCGCGCGCGCACCCCAGATAGAACATTCTCATACTGTGCACACAGACCAGCCTTAAGTTGTGCAGATTAGTAAGTTTTACGGAACTGAAGGGGCAGGTGACACACAGGCTGTCCTGGGTTCTGTTTGTTGGAGGCGGCAGCCAGGCGAGCCCATTCCTGAGGGCACTGCAACTGGCACATGAGGCTGAGGCTGCACCGCACTGCACTCGGCATCTGGGCCATTTCTCTGGGTTGAATTCCCCAGAAACAGCCATGTCTCTGCAAACCTTTTGCTCCAGGAATGGCCCAGGAGTCGTTCCAAGGAGGCCATTGGCACAACCCCATCTACCCCACGTGGGTTGTCAGGGTCCTCCCGAGCCTGGAGCCTGGGCTGAAAGAGGTGACACCAGCTGCAGGGGAGGCTGGGGAGCCGGGCCCACCGGCCCAGGGACAGGGCTCTGTGAGCGTGCAGAGCCGGCTCATGGGGAGCAGCTGTGAGTGGTCGTGGGCCAGCTCCTCCGCAGGCTGGCGGGGTGCTCAGATGCGGAGCGCACTGCGGACCCTGGGTGGGTGGCCCCCAGGTCAGGGTCCCTCCCGAAGCCTGCTCCGCTCTGGGGCAGCCCCCCACCTGAAAGGTTGGGGAGTTCTCCCCTGGTCCACTTCCCTCCGTGCTCTGAGGAGGTGGACACTCCCAGCACGGGCACTCAGTCTCAGTCCTCACAGCCTCCGGTCACTGGTCACTGGTCACTGCCGCCTGAGCCATGGCCCAGGTGCAGGGCCACGTGGTGTTGGGTGTCTCCCAGGTCAGCAGCTCGTTCGGGTCTGCGGCTGCTGGGCCATGTGGGCGTGCCCAGCACCCAGCACCTGTTCTGTCTTGCAGGTGAGACTGTGGAGGTGAGAAGGTGGTGGACACGCGCGATGGAATGGAGATGGCCCCACTGTGCAGCCACACCCCGCCCCGCCGTGCCTGCCCACAGCTCCTCTTCCCAAGTCCTCACATCACACTCTGACCGAGACACCGCGGGAAAGGCAGACCCAAGACGTCACAATGGCTGTTTCCATGGACACAATCTCCATAGTGACAGTGTGGGGGGTGGGGGGAGGGTGGGGTGATGGGAAGGGTGGGGGGTATTAAAGGGGAGGGATAAAAATATATATATATAAATCTATTTTTAGTCTGGAAAGACTTTGTTTAAATGAAAGGTGCGCTGTCCCTATTGATTCTATTTTAAAATTATCTAGTTGAAGAACTCCAAATTGGTTCCAATAACAGTAAAATTTAAATGTGAAATTGAACTCAAACTCTCATAAAGGACAAGGGTGTGGCTTTGACGGTCAGCCTGTCTCACACCAATTCAGAGACCCCCAGACCTGGGACGCAAGCAAACCAGCCACACGACACACCCTCTGTCGTTCATTTGTCTCAAAGTGGGAAGGCTCCGGGGGGAGGGGAGTGGGGGTGATCCACATTTTCAAGAGTGGGAGAATGATGTTTAAACACAAAAATAAATTTTTCATTTCCAGAAACACTATTTATTTATTATTTTTAAAATTTTTATCTTTTTGGGGGGGTGAAATTGGCAGATGCCCCGAGGTCATAGCTGGGTCACTCACTGTGGCCAGTGAGAACCCCGAGTGCCTTGCTGAGTGCAGGGCAGGCAGGGCCCTGCCGGGCTGCTGTGCCCCGCCCCCCCGGGATGGGAAGACAGGAGATCAGCCACGGGAGGGGCCGGGCCAGGGCCGGGCTGTGTGGGGCGCACTGACCGGGGCGCCCAGTTAGCCCAGTTTTCATTTTGCTTCCATTTTCATAAAGGAAAAGGGGCCCTGTCCGTGGAGCAGCCCCGAGCTATGTGGTTCATTATGTTGTTTTGTTTTGTTTTGTTTTGTAAAGTGTATAATTTTTTAAATATCTGAGTTTTAAAAAAAAGAAAAAGAAAAAAGTACAAAAAAATTCTTGTTAAGGCCTTAAGAAGGGTTAGTGCATCTTTCAGGGGTCACTCTGCCGTGGGGATAAAATAGCTGTTTCACAAACAGTTTTATTTAAAAAAAAATCAAAAAAAAAAAACCAATAAACTTCATTTTAACCTTGTTTCCTTTTTTGTTACTGTAAAGAAAATGCGTCTCTGCCTCCTGCCATTACACCCCCAAGGCAGCTCTGGCGCAGCCTGCCCCTGCCCGCCCACCAGCCCCCACCAGCCCGGCAGCCTCTGCAGGAGCAAGCCCAGCAGCTCCTCTGCCGGGAGGTGGGGCTCTGCCGTGTGTGGGGATGGTCAGATTTACTTAGGCTTAAAAGAGAATGTATTTCCAATCAACAGTAATTTTAAAGGTTATAAAAAAATAATGCAATGTTAATGGACTTTTTTAGAGAACAGAAATACTGGAAGGAATGTTGTGAAGTAGAAATAAGCAATTATAAATGAGTTCTTGTGTACTCATCAATTTGGGGCAGCAGAAATGGCAGATTAATTTCGTTTTAATGGCTGCATCAAGCAGTGTGGTCCATTTCTCATTCCACTGCGCCAGGGCGGAGGTGTGGGTGGGTGTTCCATGGCCCATAGGACCTGCATAGCAATGACGGCTTTTGGAGCTACTTGGCTTCTTGTCTGGTCTCGACTTGGCATTAACACAGTTCAAGTGAAATTGATAGATTTCAGGTGTCAAGGGCTAAACCACAAAACTTGAAAAATATGCATCCTGAGGAAACAATTTTCCTGACAGCAAATGATTCTTCGTCATTTTGCCTTTTATTCTCCTGTCCCCTTTTTACTTGCTGGTGATGCTTGAGTGAAGCATTGTAGGCGTCCTAGATCCTTCCCCAGGCTGGCCTCTGAACTGCCATAGCTGGGCAGTGGCCACATGTGACCCTTCCCTGCTGACCCCAGCTTTCTGCCTTCAATGGCCAGTTCACCTGCTCAGGTGCCTCATCTCAGCTCCCAGCACTTCTGAGTTCCATGCTTTTTTTTTTTTTTTTTTTTTTTTTTTAATTTTCAGATAGGGGGAGGGAGGGAGGAAGAAATATCAATGTGTGAGAGAAACATCAGTTGATTGCTTTTCACATGCCCCAGGACAGGACCTGGCCAGAAACCCAGGCATGTGCCCTGACCAGGAATTGAACCAGCAGCCTTTCAGTTCACAGGCTGCTTGCTCAATCCACTCACCCACACCAGCCAGGGCTCCATGTTCTGTTTTTTTATATATACACCGAATTTTTTAGAGCAGTTTGAGGTTCATAGCAATTTTGAGCAGAAGGTACAAAAAGTTCTCTGATACCCCCCTGACCCACCACAGCACACAGCTGTCCCCACTCCTGGCATCCCCCAGCTCAGCGGCACCCTTGTTAAGATGAGCAAGCCTGCTCGGACACATCATTGTGGGGGTTTACATTAGAGCTCATTCTGTTGTCCCTTCTGAGTTTGGACACGTGTTTGGCACGTGTCCATCGTTCTGGAAGACGTAGCTTCACTGCTCTGGAAATCCTCTGTGCCCCTCCTGTCCCTCTGCACCTGTCCCCAGCCCTGGCAACCACCACTCTCTCACCGCCTCTGTAGCTCTGCCTTTCCCAGGATACCAGCTGGTTGGAATGGCACTCTGCGTAGCCTTTTCAGATGGGTTTCTTTCACTTAGTCATGTGCATGTAAGTTTCCCCCGTGTCTTCATGACTTGATAGCTCACATCATTTCAGTGCTGAATGATACTCCGTTGTCTGGACGTACCAGAGTTTATCCATTTAAGTAAAGGACATCTTGGTTGCTTCCAAGTTTTGGCGATTACGAATGAAGCTACTATAAACTTGCCTGTTTAAAACGCTTGGACATAATTTTCAACACTTTTGAGTCAATACCAAGGAGTGATTGCTGGTAAAAGAATGTTTTATATTCTAAGGAACCACCAAACGCTCTGCCAAAGTGGCTGCGCCCGTTGCGCAGTCCCACGGCAGCCAATTAGAGTTCCATTGCTCCACGTGCTGGGGAGCAGCGTGTGTCTGTTCTGCATGACCACCATTCTCATAGGTGTGTAGTGGTGATGTACTTTTTTAAAATAATTTTTAAATTGTGGTTTAAACAAAATTTACCACCTTAACCAATAAGTGTGCAGCTCAGTAGCGCTAATACAGTCACATTGTCAGGCCACGGACCTTCAGAATTTTCCTTTCATGTTGCGAACCTGAAGCCCTGTGCCCCGCTGGGAGTTCCAGCCTAAAGCAACTGGAAGGCGAGCCCTGCCCCGCTGGGAGTTCCTGCGCCCCGCGGCGGCGGCCGGCGGAACTGCGGCCGGCGGAACTGCGGCCGGCGAGCCGGAGCCTGCGGGTGCGCCAGGGTCCACGCTGAGTCGGGTGAGTCGGTCGGGGGCGCGGCGCCGGGACCAGCTGGACGCAGGTTCTACACTCTCTTTCTGGCCGCAGGGAGGAGCAGGAATTGGGAGGTTTGGGTGCGGGCGCTGCCATGCCTCGGGAGAAGCGGGCAGGCGAGCAAAATGCCACCAACTTTTCGGAGGCCCCTCTGGGTGCTGCTGCGCCCTCCCTGCTTTCCAGAGCTCTCACCAGGGGTCGGCTCCGCCTAGAGTTGGGGGCCCAGGGCCGGGTCTACGTGCCTTGCGGGGATCCAGGGCCCGCTGCTTTCTGGTCGGCCATCTTTCTGACGTCACCCTGGACTCAAGTCTCAGGTCGCGTGTCCAGAGGACCCCTGTGCTGGTGACCCCTTGTGACAGGCGTGGTCCCTGGGGGATGGGGAGACGGGCACTCGCCCCAGCAGCTTCACCAGAGTAGAAGCCCAGGGAGGGCGGGCTGAGTGTGTTCCTAAGAGAGTAAATCTTGGTCGCTTACATGCCAGCCCTTAGGGAAGTTTATGCCCACAGCGTGGAGCAGAAGCTCAGAGTCAGGGTTTGCAATGGACTGTAATGCTGCTCTGTAACTTTGACCTGAGTGACTCGTGCGACTCGCTGTCCTCTGTGCCTTGGGGACCATAAAGCCAGCTGCCTTAAGGGCTGTGGGGAGGGCATTGAGTGAACGGCAGTGCCTGGCACACCATTGCCTCAATAAAAGCTGCGATTAAGCAATGATGGCAGAAGGCCACAGGCCTCGTGACTGCGGGTTTTCCTCGCTTGTCCGGCACAACGGGCCCTTGCAGGGGGAGGGCATCACCTGAATCACAGGCAGGCCTGTCACTGCCCTTCGCATTCCCATGAGGACGACTGCTTGGAGAGGGCTGGACATCCGAAACAACAGCTGGGTAAAGGCGGTTTATGAGGGTAACTGTGTGAGGCAGGACCACCCGGCCGCCCCGCTACCACCACCTGATCCTGAGTAGAAAGCAGGTGCCCCCTGGGACAGGGACATTCAGCTGAGGCCAAGACAGAAGCCACAGGCTGGACCCTAGAAGTCCCCAGAGTGCCTGCGGGTCTTGCCCTCCTGGTCTGTCTTGCCCTCCAGCTGTGACCTCACAGCTGGCCTCCCTGCCTCCCGGAGGCCCAGGCCCCCCAGCTCCGCACAGTCCAGTACTCAGCCAGTCTTGCAAAGCCCAGGTCTCCAGCCACCTCCCTCCCTCTGCCACCCACCTCCCCCTACATAGGACTTTGCAGTGGCACCTTGGTTCTTGCCAGGTCATCTTGGCTTGCAGTGCCAAAGCCAGCCGAAGTCCTCCATGAAGTCTCCCCAGAAAGTCCTGCTCCAGACTGGGGCAAGGTCCCCATGACCCTCAAAGCAGTTTCTGCACAGCTGGCCTGGACTGTGGCTCTGACTTCCACCTCCTCCTCCTCCGTGTATGAGCACCTGGGAGCAAGCGCCCGCCCTCCTCCCCCACTGTGCTGCGAGTGCCCAACCCAGCACCAAGCACCCAGCACCTGGGATGCCCAGCATGGGTGGGACAGAACCCAAGCCCAAGCCAAGGCAAGATGCAGGGAGGGCCCAGCTGGGCCCCAGCAAGCTACACTCTCTGGGCCTGGGCCAGGGCCTGGCAGGAGAGTGGGATGTGGGGCCTCGGGAAAGGGAAGAACAGTGTTCGCACACCAAACAGGATTTTACCAAGAGGCCACAAGCACTCCGAAGTCCAGAGGTGCCCTGGGTAGACGCCGGTGCTCTTGCTGTTGGGGAGTGAGGGAGAGAACTGGGGGGGTATGGGGCGGGGAGGGCTTCCTCCAGCCCTACTTCAGCTGAGGGAGGGCACTTTCAAGACCCGGAACCACTCCAGCTGCTTCCAGAGGGAGAGCTTGCCTCACTTACCCCTGGGAGGGTTGAAGGGGGAAGAGGCGATGCCCTGTCCCCACCTCTGGGCTCCTGGGTCTTCAAATTTGAGTGGGTTTGACCTTGAGTTCCCACCAGCTTCTCTGATTTAAAAACCAAAATCCCACCTCTTTTATTGTTGAAGAAGGAGGGTGCTAAGAGGTGTGGTTACCTCTGTGTGGAGGGGTGGATAGCCTATGGCCCAGGGAGAGGGAGGAGGTGGCAAAGGGAAGGCCAGAGAATCCATCCTTAGGGTCCTCAGCAGGCCTGCAAGGGTGTCAAGAAGTTACATGTCCACTTGGTTTCCATCTCCTTGGCTCCCAGAAAGAGCTGGAGCAGCTGATGTTCAAGGACAAAGTATGAGGAGGAGGAAGCAGGCCCACCGCTCTTGCCAGGCTTAAGGAAGCTCAGCCGTGGAGGGGAAGTGCTCACCCCCACCCCATGTTTCTCCAAGTCCTGGGAGTGAAGGAGATCTGTTGCCTGGGTGGCCACCAGAGCCTGGAACAGACATAGGAAAGGGTCCTCAGGCCATCACACTGGCATGTCAGGGTGACCAGAGAGCTCTAAAACAACTCTGCTCCCTCTCCCCCTCCCCCCAGGTTCAAACTCAACACAGCCCACCCCGCCCCACCCCCCTGAAACCCAGGAAGCTGGGCCAGCAGGCAGCCAGGTTGGGGTCCCCAGGTGGGGGTCGTGTCTAGGCCCACTGAGAACTAGGAGATGTGTGTGTAAGCTGTGCATGTGCTAGTGTGTGTGAATGTGTGTGCATGTGATTGTGTGTTCGTCTGTAAACATGCAGGTAGTATCTGTGAATGTGTTTTGTGTGTGATTCTGTGTGTTGAGTGTAACAGTGTGAAGTGAGGGGGCACTGAGAACTTCATCCCTCCCCCCACGCGGGCCTGTGACCTCCCTATAGCGCCGGGCAAGGGTCAGTAACAGACCCAGGTGTGAAAGGTCGGGACTTGTCCTGGGGACAAGTCTGTAAAAAACATGAGATGTGAACCTAATGTGACAGGTGGCAGGGTCAAGTCTGAACCTGCCCCCCCAGCTCTTTCTTGGAAACTGTACAGAGCTGGGGGGTCAGATGGGGGGTGGGCTTCTCATCTCTGCCCTTCTACCCTAGGGAACACCTGGACAGGACAGGAGGGACAAGGACTTCTCTGGCCACCCTGCACCTGACCTCTACCCCTTCCCTGTACCCTCTGGCAGCACAGTCACCCAACAGACAGGTTGGCTAGGACAGAGGGCAAAGGCCAGACTCTGCTCCCTTTATAAAGAAAGCCCAGGCTGGTAGAGTCCACAGGGTATGGTGAGGGCACCCTGCCTGGCCTGGTCCTAGGTGCCTGGGGTGGTGAGGGGCACCCCGAGGAGCCCGGTGGGCACTGAGGCAGCCATGGGACTCCTGATGGGGGAGGCACTATGGACTCTGGCCATGGTCGTGGTCATCTTCCTGCTGCTGGTGGACCTGATGCCCCAGGCTGTGCAGCGCTGGTCTGCACGCTACCCGCCAGGCCCCCTGCCACTGCCTGGGCTGGGCAACCTGCTGCAGATGGACTTCCAGAACATGCCTTGCTCTGTTAACCAGGTGAGGAAGGTTGGGAGGTGGGCAGCAGAGGTTCTGGGGACCCCACCTTGCAGCAGACAGTGGGTGGTGAGTGAAGCCAAAGGCTGGACAAGGAGCTGAGCCAACAGAAGGAGGCTGGTTTGAGGGGCTTCCTAAGGGCAGCATTCACACAGGGGCTTGAAGGGCAGTTCGGATTTTCCAAAGGTCAGAGGGGGTGACAGCTTGGAGAGGAGATGGCGCTTGGCAGTGAGTTTGGGTTCCAGTTGGGCTGTGTTTAAATTATGGGAGCTCGTGAAGATCAGGGAGAAAGTTCTTGAAAATGGGGAAGAGGAGTCTGGTCGTGAGCCCCATTTAAATCAGGAAATTGAGGTTGAAAGGGGTAGAGAATGGGTTCAACTCTTCTGCTGCTGTGGGTCCTTGGGCCTCACTGCTCACCTCTGTGAACCTGTTTCTTCACCTGTACAATTAAACATAACTAGGCCTACTGACAATTTCGGTGACTTTTGCAAAGTCATGGCTGGGTGGCCTGATCCAATGTGAGGTGCTCGAACATAGAGAACATGACCTCCCGGGCCACAAGGCTGGATAAAGTCCCAGCACCTTCTCACTGCTGACGGCCCAGGTGTCCGTGGAGACTAGGGCCAGGAGACTGGGTGGGTAGGGTCTTAACACCCTCGATCCTCCGCCTGCAGCTGCGGCGCCGCTTCGGGGATGTGTTCAGCCTGCGGCTGGTCCGGACGCCGGTGGTCGTGGTCAGTGGTCTGGCGGCCGTGCGCGAGACGCTGGTGTACCGCAGCGAGGACACGGCCGACCGCCCGCCTATGCCCATCTACCAGCACTTGGGTTTCGGGCCGCGCTCAGAAGGCAAGCGGAGGGGGCAGACCGCGGCTGCGCAGGGACGGCCCGCAGTGACTCGAGGCCCGGCAGGCCCAGGCAGAGGAGGGTCCTGGACGCGCGGTGCAGGGAAGAGTCAGCGAATTTGAAGAGGCGGCAGGGGGAGGGGGGCAGCGGTGCCCAGGGTGCTGGAGAAGGATGTGGGCGGGGCCTTACGGAGAGGGGCGGGCTAGGGCGGGAGCCGGCAGGAACGAGGAGGACGCGGTCAGTGGGCGCGGGTCAGGGGCTGGTAGGACCTTCCCGGAGTGGTGGGGGCGGGGGGCAGCGACCCACGGGTCGAGCAGCCTGGGGCCAAGACCTGCCACCAGCAGAAGAGAACTGGCGAGCAATGAGGCGGACAGAGAGTGGGACCCGTTCCTAGCTGGAAGGGGGTTGTCAAGTGGGCGGGATTTGGTGGGGGGAGGCCGAGTCAGTGTACACAGAGCAGGAGGCGGGGCCGCGCGGAACCGGGCGAGCCTGTGTGACTGACAGGCCGAGGCAAACCTGCAAGGAAGCGGGCAGGACTTGTGGGCGGGGCACGGGACGGAAACCTGCCCCCTGCCCCGGGGGGACGGGAGAGGCTGCTAGCCAGGAGTGCGGGCAGGGGCGGGAGTGGGTTCGCCCAGCCAAGCCTGCTCCCGCCCCCAGGGGTCATCCTCGCGCGCTACGGGCACGCGTGGCGCGAGCAGCGGCGCTTCTCTCTGTCTACCCTGCGCAACTTCGGCGTGGGCAAGAAGTCACTGGAGCAGTGGGTGACCGAGGAGGCCTCCTGCCTCTGTGCTGCCTTCGCTGACGAGGCCGGTGAGCGCGGGGTCTAAGAGGCAGGGGTCAGGGATGGAGGGGCTGGGGAAGAGGAGATGGGCGGTGCCCTGATATGCACCGCCCTCTCCTAGGACGCCCCTTTTGCCCCAACGCCCTCCTGAATAAAGCGGTGAGCAACGTGATCACCTCCCTCATTTTTGGGCGCCGCTTCGAGTACGACGACCCGCGCTTCCTCAAGCTGTTGGACCTGATCCAGGAAGGACTGAAGGAGGAGTCAGGATTCCTGCGTGAGGTGCGGAAAGAGGGTGGCGAGAACAAGGAGTCTTGGGCGAGCTCAGTGGAAGACAGGCTTCTGCCCTGCAAGGGGCCCTTGGGGAGCGAAACTGATAATATATAGAAGGGTTTCAGGAAAAGGGCATTTTAGAGAAGGCGCCTGCAAGCAGAAAGGCCTGAAGGTGGGACAATCGCCGACGAGAGAGAGGGGAGAGGCGGGCCAGGGTCAGCCTGCCCCCAGAGAGACCCAAGGAACCTGGGCCTCCTCCATTAGAAGTCACAGAACCTACGACAGGTCGATTTAGGCTTATCCTTCTGGCAGCCCAGGCCAGGATAGAGAGTGGAGGCTCGCCTGGCGGGAGGAACCAGGTTAATGGAGGCAATACCTCGGAGGCACCTGGGACCTGACTTGTCAAGGGGAACACCTGAGAGCAGGAAGGG
Source organism: Anoura caudifer (assembly GCA_004027475.1). NCBI lineage: Eukaryota > Metazoa > Chordata > Mammalia > Chiroptera > Phyllostomidae > Anoura > Anoura caudifer. Next base: position 28,981 of record PVKU01008188.1, read on the forward strand.
CCACACAGGGCCCCACGTGTGTGGCCTGCACAGGTGCTGAACTTGGTCCCCGTGCTCCTGCGCATCCCGGGACTGGCTGCCAAGTTCTTCGCGGGGCAGAAGGCCTTCGTGGCCATGATGGACGAGCTGATCACGGAGCACAGGATGACCCGGGACCCGACCCAGCCTCCCCGAGACCTGACTGATGCCTTTCTGGATGAAGTGGAGAAGGTGAGGGGCAGCTTCCAGGAGTGGAGCCGGGGAGTTGTGGGTTGTACCATGAAGTGAGCCCAGGCAAGGTGGGGCCTGTGTATCACCCAGTGATCTGGCACCCAGGCTGATGGGTGCATTGTGGGAGGCCATTTGGGGGCTTCCTCCTTCTGCCCCTGAGTGTACCCTCTGCATGGCCCAGGCCAAAGGGAACCTCGAGAGCAGCTTCAACGATGATAACCTGCGTATGGTGGTGTCTGACCTGTACAGTGCTGGGATGGTGACCACCTCTACCACGCTGGTCTGGGGCCTCCTGTTCATGATCATGCATCCGGACGTGCAATGTGAGCCGAGCCAGCCCCGGGCCCCAGTGGGAGGAGAGGGACAAGCCTGGGATCTCCGAGCTCAGTTTAGCTCCAGGAGCGCTCTCAGCAGAGGCTGGGTTCTGACTCTGCAGTCAGAATGACCACCTCCTCTACATGGGCACAGCCTCCAGAGGTGGTTGAAGCCCAGCTTTTGGAGTCTGACCACCATGGGGATGCTTGTCTGTCCAGGCCGTGTCCAACGGGAGATCGACGAGGTAATAGGGCAAGTGCGGCCACCAGAGATGGGGGACCAGGCCCGAATGCCCTTCACCATGGCCGTGGTCCATGAGGTGCAGCGCTTTGGGGACATCATTCCACTGGGCTTGCCCCACAGGACGTCCTGTGACATCGAAGTGCAGGGCTTCCTCATCCCCAAGGTAGGTCTGAGGCCCTCCTCACCCCTGCTCAGCACTGCCTCCCATCTGGTAGCCCCAACATGGCCACTGACTGGGCCTAAGCCACCCGCTCATGTCCACAGGTACTGACTGCATCCTGGGTGAGTGTGGGGATGAGAACAGGGTGGAGGAGACAAACTAAAATGTGCTGGAGGAGTCATGCATGCGGGCATAGGTGGCAGCAAGGGCACCCATGGGAAGCACATCACTTTGCCCCATGGCGACAGGTGTGTTCCAGGCAGTATGCACATACGTGCCCATGCATGTCTGGTGGCAGGGGTCCCAACATCCCCCACTCATGTCAGGCCTCTCCTGCCAGGGGACGATGCTTATAACCAACCTGTCATCAGTGCTGAAGGATGAGACCATCTGGAAGGAGCCCTTCCGTTTCTACCCGGAGAACTTCCTGGATGCCCAGGGCCGCTTTGTCAAGCAGGCGGCTTTCATGCCCTTTTCAGCAGGTACCTCCTCAGCCCATCCTGCTGCCCTGTCCTGAGGGGTCTGAAGGGGTAGAGCCCAGGCCCCAGGCTCACCGAGGCTCCCCTCTGGCACTGTACCCGCCCACAGGCCGCCGCTCATGCCTCGGGGAGCCCCTGGCCCGCATGGAGCTCTTCCTCTTCTTCTCCTGCCTCCTGCAGCGCTTCAGCTTCTCCGTGCCTGAGGGGCAGCCCCGCCCCAGCGACCAGAGTGTCTACTCCTTCCTGGCAACCCCAGTCCCTTACCAGCTCTGCGCTGTGCCCCGCTAGAGGGGACACCGAGCCCCCAGCCCACTCCTCAGCTGGGAGCCCTGATGTACAATAAACCAATCTGGTGACTCCAGCCTGAGAGTCCCACCCAGTCCCTTAACCAGCCCCTGGCAGTGATAGAGCTGCAGGGCCAGGGCCTTCCTGCCTTATCCACCCTCACCCAGCATTTGACCCCCTTGGAGAGATACGTATACTGAGGCTCAGAAAGCAACGACTTACCCTAGTCACCTATGGAAACCCAATACTGGCTACTAGGGCTGGTGACAAAGTCCATACATAGGTCCCAGGTCCCGCCGGGAAGGGTGAGACTAGGCTGCTAAGGACTGTCAGCCAGGCCTGATGGGGGTGGGGGGGCCTCACTCAGCCTGCTGCCCACACCTCAGGCCCGACACCCCCACCCAGCACCATGGGCCAGCAGCTCAGCCAGCACCATCAAGTGTGCTCCCCCACTTCACCCATGACACGCAAAGGTGGGGAACTCAGGGTGACTGGGAAGGGATGAGCCCAGTGAACCCCAGGCTCAGCCATTGGGTGTCAAAGCTCTCCCTAGGAAGCCCAATGGAAACCCAGGAGCCAGCCTCCTCCCTGAGCCTCTCAGTCACCCCACCACCGAGTTGGCTACCTGCCCTGCCCCTCAGGGGTGCTCATGTCCTGGGCCCCGCCAGGGAAAGGTTGCCTCGGGCCGGGCTGGAACTGGAGGACACCTTAGGCTCCAACTAGGGCCTGGGTTTCTGAGTGGCCAGGTCAGGCCCGGCCCTCAGCAGGCCTGGCCAGGGCAGGGGATGAGCCCCTGTGGGCTGCAGGTACGTCTTAGGGACAGGGGTCAAACCTTGGAGGCCACATGAAGACCTTGGAGGAGAGTTTGGCTCTAGTCCTTATTCTGTCACCACCCTGTGTGATCCTGTGCCCCTTCTGCCAATGAGAAGATTGCCCCAGATGGTTGCCGGGTCCCGTCCTCCTGCTCTGACTCCAGGGCTGTGACCTTGTTAGCCTGCTGCCCCCCCACCGTGCCCATGCCAGAATGGGCTGGCTCTGACTGAGCGCACGGAGCACCCCAGGGTTCCTAGTGACTGTCTGCCTACTTAAGTCTTGGGACACCCTTTGATGCATTTAGGTAACAGTTCGGGGACCCCAGACGCTCAGGGCAGAAGCCCCCCACCCGACAGCATCAACGGCACCTCTGATGGGCTCCACCAGTGTCGCCACGACAGGGGGCTCCCAGCTCTCAGTATTCGGGGAACTTGGTGTGTCCCTCGGCATGGAGTCAAAGGCCAGCCGGGCCCCTTTGGCCTCTCCAGAGTAGCGCTGACAGGGCAGGCATGGCGGCAGGACGCAGCTCTTGGACGATGAGTGCCGGGGCGTGCCGGATCTGTGAGGACGTGAGGCCGAGAGGAGGCAGTGGGGCCACCCAGGCATCACCTTGCGCATTTATTGGACAGTTTGTCATTTGTGGTTCTGAGTCTTGGCGTTGTCAGAGGCTGGGAACCAGCCCAGCCAGAGCTGCTTCAGGGGCTGCGCGGTCCCCCAGGCCTGTCCTCCTTTCTCTCCACCTCGGAAGCCTCTACAAAACACAAACAGGCGTGCGCTACGGGTCCCTGGCTGGGGAGGCCCTTTCCCCAGGGCCAGGGTAGTGCTGATGGGGCGCAGGCAGGGAGCAGGTAGGTCAGCGTTGACACAGCTACTCCTCAGGGCCGAGGGGAGGGGTCCTGAGTCCCCCCAGCCAGGGAGCAAGCAGGAAGCTCCTTCAGGAAGGTCGGGCATCTGGCTACCTGGACATTTCCCCTCCCTGGGCGGGAGGGTCTGAGAGGAGCTGGGCTCTGGACTACCTCCGCAGGGTCATGGAGGGGAGGGAGGGAAGTAGGCCTGCTGCAGCAGGGGGGGTCTGCTGCTTACCAGAAGGGTGTGCAGCAGTCTCCTCTGGGACCGCTCAGTTTCCCTCAGGAAGGAGAAGGGGCCCGCGGGTGCGATGAGACAGGTTCTGTGTTGTGCGATGGGGAAAGTGAGGCCTCAGTGCCCGAGAGGGCAGGCAGGCCAGGATGCAGGCGATGTCCACTCCCACCAGAGCATGGTAGTCTGGCATCATCTTGGGGGCCCCAGCCCACCACTCTCCCTCCCTGCGGGCCCCCATCCCAAATGCCCTGGGGCTGTTCCAGCTGAGGCACCAGGCTTCCTTACCTCACAGCCGGGGGTCCCTGCCACCTCCTTCTCCTCAGCCACTTCCTTCCCAGCAGGAATGGGGCTGGCTGCTTCCTCAGCTGGGGACCTCACCTCCCCCACACCCTGAGACCTGAGCCCAGGCTCCTCCTTGGGGGTGGCATCACTCAGTCCTCCCATGGCCTTGGGGGTCCTGGCCTGCTGGGAGAGACAGGTGGACATAATATGGGCCAGAAGGCTCTTGGAACGCCTCATCCCTCCCCATTCTCCACTTCTGGGTGTGTTTGGGTCTTTGTTTTCCCCAGGAAGTCCTTCCCTTCTCAGCTCAAGCTGGGCTGGGGTTGTGAGTTTCCTGGAGGGATCCTGCCACTACCCCCAGGACACCCTCCCAGTCATGAGTAGGGGCATCCCTGGCTCTCACGGAGCTCCGACGGGAGAGTGCCCCGGCCCCGGGCCCTCCCAGGGGAGACTTCACTTACCTCAGCAGCTTCCTTCTTCCCACTCCTGACTCTGTGTCTCTGCAGAGGGAAACAGCCTCAAGTGGCTGGGAGCCCCTCCCCTGCCTCTCACTGTGTCTCAACGGTGCCCAGGACAGCCACCCACTCCAGCGCTAGAAGAGTCCCCAGCCCTTACCCACCTGAGTGGTCCCGGGGTAGCACTTATCCGTCGGCCCCCACACTGGCCTTAAGGTCTCTCCTATGGGCTGCATGACAAGGAGAGAGAGGAGAAGGCATGAAGGTGGAGGTGACACCTAGGGGCCCCAGCAGCTGTGCACAGGTCACCGTTACTGCGGGCACGCACAGACACCTAGACGACCGGAGACTCCAGAGAACCTCAAACAAATGATTACTGATGTCTTTGGAAAGACAAAACTTTGCCTTCATGAACAAAACAGGGAGGGCTTTAAAACAGAAATGTTTGAACATCAACCTCTCATTGTTGAAAAACAAAACTGATAAGATCATGGGAATGAAAATTTTGAGCAAAGTGTAGAAAGTAAAGTAGAAAAAAAAGTATTTCCCAGAAAGAACAGAGACAATATCAGAAGGACCAAGGACTAAATCATAGATCTTTCTGCAAGTGGGGAGAGAGGCAACCGACTGGGTGACAGGGATTCTAAATAAATACATTCCTTTTTGTTTTTATCAAGACAATTTCCCAAAGATGAGGGACATGAGTTTGCAGCAGAGAAGGAATCACCAAGTGCCCACAACGTGGACAAAGAGAACCCACCCCAGGTTGGCATCGGTTTCCAAATTCTGAGGACAAAGAGGACCCTACAAACTTCCAGAGATACAAAGAAAAAAATCTATTTTAGGAATTCAATTTCATCAGACTTAAATGTCAACATTTGAAGCCAGAAGACAATGAGGATCTTCAGATTCTGAGAAAATCATCTCTAGTCCTGAATTCTATCTCCAGCCAAACTCTCAGTCAAGTATGCATTAAGACTTTTTCCAACATGCGACACCACAAAGACTACCCCTCAGGAACCAGTGGGCTCGTGCTCCCACAGGGACTCCCACGCAGGAGAGAAGTGGATGAGGGCTGGGAGAGGGGCTTCTCCCACAGGTGCTTGGACCTGGGACATCAAAGAGGGCATGCAGCCCCAGGCAGGCGTCCTGCTCACCACCACACTCACATGGGAGCGCAGAACCACATCCCAGGGGTTCTCACGTGCATTAAGTCACCTGTCCTTTGGGTTTGCCACGGAGCCGAGGTGACCATATAGCCAGCCCACAAGGTGGGGGCAGGGCAGGGCCTGTGTTTTAACTCTTTGCCAGAAACCTGAAATTTCTCCAGAACCCTTCCATTCATTCTCTCTCTCTCTCTCTCTCTCTCTCTCTCTCTCTCTCAGACACACACACACACACACACACACACACACACACACACACACACGGTTGACTGTCTAAGGTCAAGGAGCATGACCTCAGGGCTCTCGCCGCAGCCTCCAGGCCTTGACAGGGGCCCTACCTGTGATGTGTCCCCAGCAATGTCATGGTCAGGGGCTGTTTTCTCCACAGACTCCTGGAAATAGAAGCATACCGTTCCTGCAGGTAGGTGAAGAAAAACTAGTTAAAATATTGAAAAGAGTTATGTAATTATTTTTAAATTTCAGTATTTACAATATGCCAGAATCATATCCTTTTAAGCTGTTTAAACTATGAAAGATATCAGGTATTAACTTAAAATGTGTGAGGGGATACTTTTTCAAAAGGTATGCCGTGGATTTGAAAATCATTGCTACAGGATATGAGCAGGTTGTGTTTTTTTGGGTTTGTCTGCAGTGGGGGTGGGGAAAGCATGAGCTTTCGGGTGAGACATGGGTGCGAATGCCGGCTGCACGATGAAGGTACAGAGGGAAGAAAGGGAGAAAGAAGGGCAGCCTGGGCTCGGAGCAGTGTGGCCAGCCCCTGGGGGACCGGGCCTCTGGGATTCCTAGTGGGCGGCTGAGACGGGTGGCTTTGAGGAGAGAGCCGGTTTCCTGGGTCCTTGGTCACCCCAACACATCTCAGCACCCAGGCCCTTACCTGCAAGAATGAAGGTCTGCACAATGTACAGGACCTTGAAGAGCCTGGAAGAAAAGCAAGACTGAGTGTGAGGCTGGGGCCTCTCACACCCTCACAGTGGGCACTGGCATTCCTCCCCAGTCCAGGCCCTGCTCTCCTGGGCGTGTCCAGGCACCACTGTGGATGAAGACATCCCTCAGCTGTAACAGGGCTCGGCCTGGGCCCCCTGCTGACTGCCTGGTGGGGCGCTGTGCCTCTGCCTACTTTGAAAGCCAGGCTAGGAGCCTGGGGCATACAAGGAGCCCCAGTACCTCCCGCCCCCTTCCTTCCTTCCTTCTACCTGGGCCCATGGTGCCTCTCCAGCCAGAAGGCAGGGACCTGACCTTGGCTGGGCACTTGCAGGCGCTCACCTGGCACTGGATTAGCCCTCCCTACAGCTCCCTTCGCCCACATCCCTCCAAAGCTCTCCCTACATGCCAGCCTGAGAGATCCCACAACCCAGCTTAGAAATCATACCCCATGACCCATCTGCCTCCTCTGTGACCCCTCCCTTGGGACAAGCAGAGCATTTTGTCATTGCCAACACTGTGACTCCCTGCCCACAGACACACAGCCATGTCCCATTGGCTAGGGCCAGGCCCTTCACCCCTACCCCGAGTCCCAGAGACATCCCACCAGTTGGGGAAAGTTACAGAGAGCCCTATTTCCCCTTCCTGGTCATTTGAGACACTGTAAGAGGGCCCACCTAAACTTTACCTCTCTCTCTGGCAGCCTATACCAAACACCATTTTCAGTCTGAGAAGAAAAGATGCGCCACAGTCAATGTATCACGTAGGCCCGGGATCGCAGGGTCCCCTTACCCTGCAGCTTGCAGGATTCACAGCCGCCAGAGACAGCTGGGGAGGCAACTCCACCGGCGGGGCTCAACCGGCAGAGAATAGGCTGGTCCCAGATGGAGGGGCGAGCACTAGGAGCTTGGGAAATGCTCAGAAACTGCTCCCAGGACCTCAGAGCCCTAACCGATGATGGTTTCAGTGCCCTTAGAGCTGGAAAGGCAGGTCCAGGGAAAAGCATGGGAAAGGGGCTGGGTAGAACACAGGAGAAAAGGTTAGTTCTGCTGAATATTTGGTATAAAATGTGCCCAGGTGTAGGTGGTAAATTGTAGGAAACCATTCTGTGTGGCGTGGGCCCAGCTCCCACTTGGAGATGCACAGGACCCACGCCCATGGATAGATTCTCCCGTGGGGAATCAGGCCTGCGATGTACCTAGGCCACTTTGAGTCTTGCTTTTGCTAAAACTCCCTCACCCTGAATTGAGGCAGCAAGTGCTTACTGTAACTTCCTAAAATCCATGCTGAACCTTGCAAGGACCAGTGTAACCAGTCCAACCACTTTTCCCTTTTCATTTGCAAATATCCTTCTTCAGTGATGCTGAAAAAGGATATCCTTTGCTGTAAAAGGTAACCACCTAAAGTGAACCTGTGCATAGTAAATGAGGACCATAATGTAACATGCCAAGAAACCCAATAAAGGCCGGTCACAGCAAGGGCCAAGGCTTTTGCTCCCCTTGAGAGAAAAGCCATGCTGTCTCTTTTCCTCCCCCAGACTCAGTAGTCTGTGTGAATATCTCATGGCTCATCCACAATGGTGGACCCCAGGAGCCGGGGTCTGCATCAGTGAATTATAATAAATAATAATGATTTAAAACTACCCACACTTTGAAGTATTTTCTGGGTTATGCAGCATTTGGGGAGTGATATGAGGAGCACTGGGGAAGATCCCCTAGCCTCCCCAGCATGTTCCCTCTGGAGTCCCACCCTCAGTGTCAAGGAACTCCCTGCAACCTGACACCATGGTAAAGTCAAGGTCTCCAACGTGAGCTGGGCCCTCGGTGTGGCCCAGAGAGCCTCCCTCACCTGTGTGAGCTCCCCTTCCCCACAGGGACTAGCTCAGAATCTCTCCCCAAACCTCCAACCCCACCTGCCTCCTCCCCTCAGAGGGGAAGTCAGGCATCTGCAGATGGGAGTTCCCTTCTGCCCTCAACGCCCCCCAGTGCGCCCTTTGCTTCTCTGGGCATTTCCTCCCCAAGGAAGGAGGCTTCCCTCCCTGCCTCTGAGACCGGTCCCTTTCTGTACCGCATTCCATCTGGTCTGGACTTCTCACCACCTGGGTGCTTTCGGCGAGGGGGCGGGGGCGGGGGGGGGGTCTCCTCTCTCACATATTCAGCTGCTTCTTCTCTGATGGCTCCTTCCCATCAGCATTTGAACACATCACAGATCTCTTCCATTAAAAAAAAAGCCTTCTCGCTGTACCCATATCCCTTCGCCAGTGACCTTCCTAACTGCCCCCTACCCTTCACTCTAGTTTCCTGGACAGAGATGTCTGCAGTGGGTGTCTTCACTCCCCTGCACCTGTCCCACACTCCACAGCCCACCTCAATGTTTCTGTCCCCATTAGTCCCCAAAAACTCTCACCAAAGTCACCAGTGTGCTTCTAGTCACCCAACCCAGTGGGCCCTTTTCAGGCCTTGGCTCACTTCACTTCTCTGCAGGGCAACACAGTCCCTCAGTGTCCCCTCCATCATCCTCTCTTGGGTGCTACTAGCAATGTGTTCACAATAAGCTTTGTTAGTCATTTGTAACTGGGGTGGGGGCATCATCAGGCTTTTTCTGAGAGGGGTTTGGAGGGGGAAAGCAGAAGAAATGAGTCCTGAGGGAGAGGAGAGGAGGGGGAGAAGGGACATGGCAAGTAGGAAGGGAAGCTGAAAAGGTAGGCCAGGGGCTATAGACAATTGTCACCTGCTTAGGAGGTCCACTGCCCTTTGAGCCCATGTAACAAACATGCCAACCTTGATGACCTTAGTGATTTTCATCCTCTGACCACATCAGCATTCAGGCAGCCTACTCACCTTCCCGCAGGCTCCAGGGCTGAGCATGAGAAGGGCACCGGAGCCTGCTAAGTTGGGAGTCCCGAATACAGCCCCTCCCTTTCGCAAGGAGCGTGTGTCTGGGTGTGTGACATCATGTCTCAGGGGGCTTTATGACAGGACACCCTTGGCCTGTGCACTTGTTCAGTTGCCTCAGAGTGGTTTGCACTCCCTACCAGTCAGAGGCGGCACCTTTGTGGGTATCTCTTTGGTTCCATTCAATGCCATCGATGATGCCTGAGCTGCTACAACATGCCAAGCTCTGTATGAAGTCCTGTAAGGACACAAAGACATGAAGGTGTGTAAGACTCACTCTTGTCTCGTAAGATAATAAGCTTATTTTCTGAATCAAAAACAAGAACACGGCCAGACAATTTCTAAGTGTCATCCATTCATCCAATTAGTGTCTGCTGAGCTTCCATCTTGGGCCATGAATAATGCCAAAGGGATAAAAAGGTAAATAGGACACACAGCCCACCCTCGAGGCACTTGAAGACATCAAATAGACATCTCTGATTCAAGACAATAACTTCTATCCTCCCCAAATTCTATAAATGTTACCAAAATATAATTACAAAACAAGGATGTAAAACTAAGGAATGCCTAAGTTTCACATTACACATGTACATATGACACATTACCAAGATAGACCATAAAACAAGTCTCAGTAAATTTTAAAAGATTAAAGTTGCCCTGGCCGCATAGCTTGGTTGGTTGGAGTCCTAACAATGCACTAAAGTTGTGGGTTCAATCCCAGGTCATGGCACATGCAGGAATCAACCAATGAATGCATACACGGGTGGAGCAACGAGTTGATTTTTTTCTCTCTCTTAAAAAAAAAGATTAAAGTTTAAGTATGTCCTTTGACTACAATAGAATTAATTAAATCAGAAATCAGTAGCAGTTTCCTGGAAAATCCCCAAATATTCAGAAACTAAATAACATAACTTTAAATAACATATGGATAAAATTAAAAGTCAAAAGGAAAATTAGAAAGTATTTTATTTAACTGAGTGAAAGTGAAAGTGAACATAAAAATGTGTGGGATATGCCCTGGCTGGTATGGCTCAGTGAGTTGAGTGCTGCCCTGTTGAACCTAAGGGTCCTGGTTCGATTCCCAGTCAGGGCACATACCTGGGTTGTGGGCCAGGTCCCCAGTTGGGGGCACACAAGAGGCAACAGATCCATGTTTCTCTCACACATCAATGTTTCTCTCCCTCTCTTTCTCCCTCCCTTCCCCCTCTCTAAAAATAAATAAATAAAATCTTTTAAAAATGTGTGGGATGCAGTTAACAAAATACTTAAAAAAATTATAGCACTAAGATATTTATTAGAAAATAAGAAAAGTCTCAAATCAACATCCTTAGTTTCTGCCTTAAAAGGGTAAAAATGGAGGAGAAAATAAAACCTAAAGTAAGCACAAGAAAGGAAAGAAAAAAATCAGAGTGGAAATATAATCTTAATTAACCAAAGTCACCCCAATAAATTTAATTTAAAAATTAATTAATTAAATGTTCTGTAGTAGATAGGAATTAGTAAAATAATAAATGCTATTTTTAAACCTAAACAAAGAAAAAATAAGACCAAAAGCTGGTTTTTCGAGATTAGCAGAGTATATAATCCTGTAGACAGAAGAGATTAGGGAAAAAAAGAAGTAAGACACAAATGATCAGTATAAGAGTGAGGAAGGTGACATTGATGCTGATACTATAGATATTAAAATGATAATGAGGGAATGTTTTGAACAATACTATGCCAATAAGTTTGACAATGTTATGAAATGGACAAAATCTTTAAAAGACACAAAATACTAAAGCTCATGCATGCAAGAAGAAATCTATAACCTGGATAATCCTGTATCTATTAAAGACATCGAATTTAACTTCCCACACAGAAAATTTCAGGCCCATTTGGCTTCACTAGTGAATTCTACCAAACTTTTAAGAAATAAATAATACAAATTCTACACAAACTCTTCCAGAAGAATAGGAGAGAATACTTCCAGACTCATTCTGTGAAGGCAGCAAAAGCAGACAAAGATGAAAAGAAAATTATAGCTCAACATCCCTCATAGACATAGATGCAAATACTATGAATGAATCTTATCAAGTTGAAACCAACAATGTATAAAAAGGATAATACATCCCTACCAAAGGAGTTTATCCTCAGGAATGCAAGGTTGGTTCAGTATTCAAAAATTAATCCATCTAATTCACCATATTAACAGACTAAAAAAGCAAAACCATATGATTATCTCAATAGACGCGTAAAAAAGAACAAAATCAACATCTGTCCCTAAAAACCTCTCAGCAAACTAGGAGTAGTTGGAAACATCCTCAACCTGATGAAGAACATTTGTGAAAAACACAGAGCTGCCCCTGGCTGGGTAGCTCCATTGGTTAGCGCATCATCCCCACACACCAAGGTGGAGGGTTTGATCCTGGTGAGGGGACAGACAAGAATCAACCAATGAATACATAAATAAGTGGAACAAAAAAATCAATGTTTCTCTCTCTCTCTCAAATTAATTTTTTAAAAAGTAGAGCTAATTAATAGTAAATATACTCAACAGTAAAATACTGATGCTTCCCCCCTGAGTTCAGGAATAAGGTAAGGGTGCTTGTCTTCACTACTTCTACATAACATTGTACTGGGAGTTCTGAACAATGAAGTAAGTCAAGAAAGGGAAATAAAAGGCAACCAAATTGAAAAGGAAGAGGTAAAACTGTCTTTATTTGCAGACAACACGATTGTGTATAAAATTCTATGGGGCCATCCAAAAAGCTACTAGAGTTTAGCAGGGTAAAATGATATAAGATCAATATAAAAAATCAATGATATTTGCTGTAAACCTAAAACTGCTCTGAAAATAAAAATCAATTCTATTTCTATATAACAGCAATGAACAATTGGGAATTTAAAATTTTCAAATACCATTTGTCTTATAGCATCAAAAATATGAACTACTCTGGGGGAAACCTGGCAAAAGATGTGTGCAAGATCTGTACGTGAACAACTACAAAATGATGCCAAAGAAATTAAAGAAGATCTAAATAAATGAAGAGCTATATACCATAGTCGTGGATCAGAAGATCCAACACCCTTAAGACATCAATTCCACCCTCAGACTGATCTAAAGATTTAGTGTAATCACAATAAAACCCCCACCAAATTTTTGTTGTTGAAATCTATATGCTGTTTCTAAAGTGTATATGGAAATACCAAGAACTAGAACAGTCAAAATTTTCTAGAAAAAATAAAACCAAGCTGGACAGTAATCAAGACAGTATGAGATTGTTGATGCCAAAACAAACGAAACAGAACAGAGTGCAGATGTAGCCGGGTGCAGCGGCACACGCCTGCCGTCCCAGCGACTCTGGAGGCTGAGGCAGGAGGATCGCTTGAGCCCAGGAGTTCCGGGCTGGAGTGGGTTATGCCGATGAGTTAGGCACTAAGTTAGGCATTGATATGGTGACTGGTGACTTCCCGGGGGTTGGGGGTGGTGATGGTGGTGGCTGCGGAGCAGGTCAAAACTCCCATGCTGATCAGAAGAGCGCGCAGATATAGACCCATGTATTTTCAATCGATTTTAGACAACAGTACAAATGCCATTCAGTGGAGGACTATAAAGTCTTTTCAATAAATGGTCAAGGAACAACTGGATATTTTTATGGGAAAAAAACGGACTTTGATTCATATTTTATACCATATGCTAAAACTGACTCTAAATTGATCACAGACCTAAATGTAAAACCTACAACTGCAAAACTTCTAGAAGAAAACACAAGAGAAAAATCCTTGTGATCATGGATTAGGCAAATACATCTCAAATATAACACTCAGATCACGGTCCGTAACAGAAAAAAAATTGATAAATTGGACTTCATCAAAATTAAAATCTTCTGATCTTTCTAAAGATACTGATAATAGAATAAGTAGAAAGACAAGCCACAGGGTAGGAGAAAACATTTCCAAATTTTTGTTTTAAATAACAATAAAGAAATATACTAGCTGGAAACTAGCTAGATCCATGAATAGAGGAACAACTAAAATATGATATGTCCATATGACAAATTCTTTCCAGAAATAAAATGAAGCAGATCTGTATGACCTGACAGAATGACTTTGGAGACATTTAGTGAAAAAGATGAACTGCAACACAAAAGGTATGGGAGGACTGATTCATATATATATATATATATATATATATGAATCAGTCCTCCCCAAAACCTCAGTTCACAAACTCGAATGTGCAAGAAATAGTGAAATGGCACATTTCTTTATTGTTACTAAAAACAAAAATTTTACCTCCAAGCCCCCAACTCACCAAGTCAGTGGGAAGTGTATCATAAGGAATTGAGGCATTATTGTCCCTCCTCGAGCCCAGAAGTTTGTCCGGATCCCAGGAGTGTGCGCACTGGCGCATGTGGGCAAGGACTATGACTCCATTCTCTCTGTGTCCTCTATATTTGGCTCAATGGGTGACGAAGAATATCACACAGGAAATGGTTGAAAAATGCATGCCATGGACACATGGGTGAGTGGCAGGGCCAGAGTCCCAGAGCTGGGTCCACTACTCTGTGCTCCTGACATCTATGATTTAGAGTGACCCGTGCTTTGTAGGAGCTGCCTCTCTGGCTGCAACCTGAAGTGGTAAGGTTATTTTCAGGGCTAGCTTCCTAAGCTTGCAATCCGTGCTGTCACACAGGGCCCTGTGCTGAGAAGGGCCACACCTCATATGCCACCCTCTCCCTACTGGGTAATATCAGAGGAGAACTAATAGAGAGTCAGGACTCTCACCTTTGACCATAGGTATTAAGAGAAAGGCAATGTTCTTCCTGCAGTATCAGTGTGTCAGCTAAGGTCCTGGGGGAGACAGAGTAATGAAACACTCCACCCCTACATTTGCCAAGCAGAGAGGTATCAGGGGAAGATGGGGGAGGGGGAACTGGAGCTGAACTCCTGCTAATTACTATGCAGGGCCCCCACCCCTTAGTGTCACCCAAGGCTGAGTGGGGAACCTGGACTTCTACCCCCACTCATAGTAACAAGGAAGCTCTTCCACTTCCCCTGCTGATGTCAAAGGAAGCCAGGTAAAGAGAAAGTTTAAATAAGACCCAGAGTCTCATAACACAATCTCCAAAATGTCCAGGTTTCAACAGAAAAATCACTCATCATACTAAAAACAAAGAACATCTTAAACTAAATTTAAAAAAGACAATCACTAGAAGCCAACAGTGAGATGACAGAGATGGTAGAATTATCGGATAAAGATTTAAAGCAGACATTATAAACACTTCAACAAGCAATTATGAACATGCTTGAAACAAAAAAGTCTCAGCAGAGAAACATTAGGTTATAAGGAAGAACCAGATGGAAATTTTAGAACAATAATCAAAATAAAACGCTCAGTGAATGGGTTCAAAAGCAGAAAAGAGAGAAAATAACCAGTGAACTGGAAGAAAAAACAATGGAAATTACTCAATCTGAACAACAGAAAAAACAGACTGAGGAAAAAATGAACAGAGCTCAGAGACCTGTGGGACTACAAAAAGATCAAGCATCACGTCGTCAGAGCCTTGGAAGGAGAGGGGAGAGAGGGCAGGGCTGAGCAAATACTGAAAGCAAACTTTCCAAATTTTGTAAGAGGCATGACAGATCCAAGAAGTTGAGTAAATCCCAAGCAAGCTAAATTCAAACAAGTCCACACAAAGCTACATCACAAACTTCTGAAAATTGAAGTAAAAAAGAACTTTTGAGAGTAGCCAGAGAAGAACAATACCTCGATTTTATCATTCAAAACCAATTTGAATGACAGTTGATTACTCATCAGAAGCTATAGGGGCCAGAAGGAAGTAACACACAGTTTTGTTTTTTTTGTTTTTTGGTTTTTTTTTTTAAGTTTAAACTGTCAACTCAGACTCCCATACCCAATGAAAATATCCTTCAGGAATGCTGGAGGGAAATCAGGAAATTCTCAGATTTAATCCTCACCTGAGAACTTTTTAAAAAAATATTTTATTTATTTATTTTTACAGAGAGGGGAAGGGACGGAGAAAGAGAGGGAGAGAAACATCAATGTGTGGTTGCCTCTCACACGCCCCCTACCAGGGACCTGGCCTGCAACCCAGGCTTGTGCCCTGACTGGGAGTCAAATCGGTGACCCCCTGGTTCACAGGGCAGTGCTCAGTCCACTGAGCCACACCTGCCAGGGTGAAATTCTCAGATTTAAAAAAAAACAAACAACTAAGAATTTGTCACCAGCTGATATGCTGAAATGACTTTTAAAAAAGTACAAAAGCTGTTCAGTAGAGGAAGGCTAGCTTTTCAACGAATGGTTCTGGAGAAATCAGATATCCATAGGCAAAAAAAAAAGGAATCTTGACCTAAATCTAACACATTTTACAAAAATTACCATAACTAAAAATGGTAATTCATGTACTTAAATGTAGAACATAAAATTTTTTTAAAAATCACAGAAAATCTTCTGGACTTAGGGCTAAGCAAAGGGTTCTTAGGTTTGATAGCAATAACACAATCCATAAAAGGAAAAAAAAACGATAAATTGGCTTTCATCAAAATTAAATACTTTGGCTCTGTGGAAGACCCTGTTGGAAAGATTAAAAAATAAGCTACAGAGTGGGGGAAATATTTGTAAACCACATATCTGCAAAGGACTAGTATCTAGAATATAGGGGTGGGAAAAGTAGGTTTACAGTTGTCGGTATGAGAAAGTTTATTCTTATATTATTTATTAATTGTTGTATTATTTTCCACACAAACTGTAAACCTACTTTTGCCCACCCTGTATAAAGAACTCTCAAAACTTAATAGGTAAACAAATAATCTAATTGGCAAATGGGCAAATGACATGAAAAGACATTTCACTACAGAGACTATAAGATGGGAAATAAGCACGTGAAAAGCTGTTTAATATCGCTAGCCATTAGGGAAACACAAATTAAAACAAGATAACCCTACATACTTATCGGAATGGCTAAAGTTAAAAAAAGTTGCTGTAACACGTGCAAAAAAAGACCTGGGGAAACTGGATCCCACTCATACCTTGCTAATAGGAATAATGGTACAGTTGCCCTGGAAAACAAGCTGGTAGTTCCTTAACTGAATAATGCACCACACGTGACCCAGCAATTACAGTCCTGGGCACTGATACTAGAGAAAGGAAGTCTTACGTTAACAGTAGCTTGACATACAGCTTGTAACTGTTATCAGGGACTGGCTCTAAACTCTTTTCATTATATGTCACACTGTGTCTAATTCTGTGGAGGATATTTACTTTCTTACTGTGCTGTCCTTCCCCAATTTTCTAAAATCACTGTTTTTAATAAGTACAAATAGGGCAATTTTTTAAAATACATTTAGTTTTTAAATTTTTATTTATTTATTTTTAGAGAGAGGGGAAGGGAAAGAGAAAGAGAGGGAAGGAAACACCAAAGTGTGGTTGCCTCTCGTGCACCCCCCACCGGGGACGTGGCCCGCAACCCAGGCAAGTGCCCTGCCTGGGAATCATACCGGCAACCCTCCAGTTTTCAGCCCGCGCTCAATCCACTGAGCTACACTGAACTACACCGGCCAGGGCAACATTTTTCTTTTTTAAAGTGATGAAAGCAAGAAAGTATCATTAAAATATTACACTAGACTGCCCTGACAGGTGTGGCTCAGTTGGTTGGGCATTGTCCTGCGAAGCAAAACATTGCCAGTTCAATTCCTGGTCACGGCATGTGCCTAGGTTGTGGCTCAGGTCCCTGGTCGAGGCCCATAGCAGAGGCAACCTTAGCCCCTCGATATTTCTCTTCCTCTCTTCTTCCTTCCCTTCCCCTCTCTCTAAAAATAAATTGAAATAAATAAATAAAATATAATGGACTTTACACATTTGAAAAATCACCAGAGACCATTTTTTCCATAACATAATTTAGATGTAATTGACATGCTGTAAAATTTATCCATCACCCATGTAAGTGTACAAGTCAGTGAATTTTAGTATATTTACAAAGTTGTGCACTGGCACCACAAACTAATTTTAGAGCATTTCCATCAGCCTAAACGGAAACCTCATGCTACATTCACTCCTCATTTCCACCCTCAGCCCTTCACAACCCCTAATCCACTTCCTGCTTGTATAGATTTGCCTTTTCTGAACCCTTCATATAAATGGGATTATCCAATGTGTTGTTTTGTGTCTAGCCCTTTTCACTTAGCATAATGTTTTCAAGGTTCCTCATGGCTGAAGAATATTCCACTGCACAGATGTTCCATATTTCGTTTATGCACATTTTTTTCCTTGTCCTTCCCATTAATGAACGTTTGGGTTGTTTCTATTTTTGGCTATTGTGAATAATGCTGCTAGGAGCACTCACACACATGTGTCTGTGTGGACAAATGTTTTTATTTCTTCTAGGTAGATACGGAGAATTGAAATTTCTGGATCACATAATAAGTCTATGTTTAACTTTTTAAGAAACTACCAGAATTTTCCAAAGTGGCTGCACCATTTTATACTCCCATCAGCATTGTATAAGGGTTCCAATTTCTCTACATCCTCACCAACACTATTGTGTCTTTTTTATTCTAGACATTGTAGTTGGTGAGTGGTATCTTATGATTTTGAATTGTATTTACCTAATGACTAATGACGTTGGATGTCTTCTTGTGTATTTATTGGTTATGTGTATATCTAATTTGGAGAAATGGCTATTCAAATCTTCTGCTTACCTAAAAAATACTTTTTATAGTAGTTTTAGGCTCACAGAAAAATTGAGTGGTAAATACACAGACTTCCATATACACCTTACTCCTCTCCCCGACACACAGGCACTCGCAGCCTCCCTCACTACCAACATCCCTCAGCATAGTGATACATTTGTTGTAATCAACGAACCTACACTGACACATAATTAGGGTTCACTCTATGGGTTTGGAAAAATGTATAATGACATGTACGCACCAGTATAGTACCACAAAGAATGGTTTCACTGTGCTGAAAACCCTCTGTGCTGCACCTATTCATCCCTCCCTCCTCCCAGCCTCCAGTAGCCAATGATCTTTTCATTATCACCATCGTTTTCCCTTTTTCCGGTATGTCATGCAGCTGGAGTCACACAGTATGTGGCCTTTTCAGATTGGCTTCTTTCACTTAGTGATACCCACTTAAGTTTCCTTTCCGTCTTTTCATGACATCATAGCTCATTTCTTTCTAACGCTGAAGAATGCCCCATTGTTTGCAGGTACCGCTGTTCATGTATTCATTCACTGCCTAAAGGACTTCTTGGTTGCTTTCAAGTTCTGGCAATCATGAATACGAACATCTGCTGAGGATTTTCTGTGGACATAACTTTTCAGTTCATTGGGAAATACCAAGGAGTGGGGCTGCTGGATCACGTTAAGAATGCTTCATTTTGCCCTGGCTGGTGTGGCTCAGTGGATTGAGCACTGGCCTGGGAACCAAAGGGTCGCCAGTTTGATTCCCAGTCAGGGTACATGCCTGGGTTGCAGGCCAGGTCCCCAGTAGGGGGCGTGTGCACAAGAGACAATCACACATTAATGTTTCTTGCTCTCTCTAGCGACAAGTCCCTTACAAAATACAAGATTTACAAATATTTTCCCCCAGCTTGTGGGTGGTTTTGGAGGCCCCTTTTTTGTTTTAATGAAAAGGAATATTAAATACTAAATTCATGATAGAGGTTACACCTAGAGGAGGCAGGAGCATGGACCGGGGTAGAGTTACACAGGTAGATATTGTATAGATGCTGTGAGAGGAAGAGCACAAACTCGCGAGCCACTACCTAGGAGGCCTCAACCCAATGCTGTCAAGCAACCTAGCCTGTGTCTCAGTTTTCTCATCTCTAAAATGGGTACAACGCTCATCTCACAGGTGTGTTGTGAGGCTTAAACAAGTCAATGTGCTGGGAGAACTTAAAACAGTGGTTACCAGGTACATAGTATGCTTTATAGAGATTTTCACTGTATTACCATGTCTTAAGTTAGGTACTGGGGTTTAAAAGCTTTCATTTTATTATCGTGCTTTATTATTTATCTACGTGACATACTTTCTTTTGTAGAATTCATTTACATGTACAAATATATTTTAAAATAAAAGGAGACTAGAATTCAAGTTTTTTACTCTTTAAAGTGGGAAAGACTGGGCTAGAGGGAGGGCCACACCCCGTGCTGGCCGGGGTGGGAGCTCAGCTCCGCGCGGCCACTGCCCCTTCCCCGACCCTCGCCAGGCACCTGGGGAGAGACCCGAAGGCCGGGCCAGAGTCAGGGAGGAGCGGAGGACCTAACGTGGCAAATGGCGCGGGCTCGGCGCCACCTCGGTTTCCTCACCTATACAACGGGGATGCAGACAGGGCCCCCCCCCCCGATCCGTGCGATTAAAGAAGGCTAGGTAGCTAACTACTGCGCCGGCTGCTAGGTCGGCTGTTACTTTTCCTTTCACACTTCCAGGCTCTCCTTCATGTTCAGAGATAACCTCAGCAGAAAAATGCCAGGAAAGAAAGAGATACCCAGATGCAAACTTCGGGGCTGTTTTTCACAGATATCTACAGTTTGGGTTGAAAATGTCCTCGTCCAAAAAGGGGCTGACGCTCTCTAACCTACCTCCCCGGGCTGCGCAAAAGCGCCGAGAAGCAAAGGGCAAGAAAGCGCTTTCACAGCTATACCGCGCTTCGAGAGAGTTGATTTATGACAGGGGCCACGCCGGCGCCACGGCCGTCCGGGCGCCATTACCTGCCCCAGCAGTCACCTGGGAGCCCGTGGCCCGCGCCTCGGGAGCTGAGCGAGGAAGTTCGAGATCTGCGCGCTCACCCGCGCGCCCACAAAACCGCCGCGGGGCGCAGGAAGCACGCAGCTCTACTGCCCGGTACCACTCGCACGGCCTCCGCCAGCCTAGGGCTCGCGCGCCCCCTGGCGGCGCCGTGGGACGACGTTTAGGACGTCCCGCCCAGGAGTTTGCGTTCCTGCTGACAAGCGCGAGCAGCCTCCAGCACATTTTCTCCCCAGGGATTAAGGCCTCCTGGCCAATTAGAGAGCCCCAGAGCCGTCCTCCCGTCCTCCCACGGCGTTTAGGGGGCGTGGCTTTCAAGTTCAGCCAATGGGAAGAGATTTGGGCTGGGAAGTGGTTTCTGTAGCAAGATGGCGGCGAGCGGCCTTCGCCGGGCTGCCGGTGCGGCCAGCACCTCGGTGAAGCCCATTTTCAGTCGGGACATGAACGAGGCCAAGCGGAGGGTGCGCGAGCTGTACCGCGCCTGGTATCGGGAGGTGCCGACCACTGGTGAGAGGCATCGGCGTACGTGGGACTCCGGAGGCAGTCGCTCAAGGTCGCAGCCGCCCCGGCCTCCGCATTCTCGGGCCGAGCGGAGGTCACCAACTTGGGCAGAGGCTACCCCGCGTGTTTCAGGGGAGGAGGGCCACCCGATTCTTGGTGGACCCGACCTGGCAGCGGCGCCGGGCTCAGACCAGCCGTGTCCAGCATCTGTTCGGCGCTTCTAGGCGCCCTCGGCGCTTCGGCTCCTATGTTCTGCTGTGGCTCTTAACGAAACCCTTGGAGAGAGAGCAGGGTCTATCAGTGACAAACTAATTTTAAAGGGGAGGGAACTGAGGCACCGAGAGGCGAAGTGACATGCCCAAGGGCCAAACCTAGCCCGTGGCGGACCTGGAACCCAAAGTCCACTCGAGCCTTACAAAGTATATTTACAGACGCCCCTAGATTACCTGTATAGTCGAAGTGGCTGCAGGGCTTGGGCGATCATCTGGTACCCACATCTCACAAAAAAGATACTGAACCAGAGAACGGAGGTGACTGTCCCAAGGTCATCCATATATCAGCGATGCCTTTTCCAGTCCCTCCAGTGAGATGTTTTCCCCTCCCTCCTTCAGTCTCCCAAACCTTGCTCCGTCTGTTCTTTCTACCTGCCCCTCGTAATCAGGGGCTCCTCCTCTCCACCCCCTGCTGGCCTGCCCTCTACTACTTCAGAAACCCTGTAATCACTTAGATGTCAGAAAACCAATCTGTTCACCTGATGCATTAACATATAAGCTTCGGGGTGCAGAGACTTGGTTTTCTTATCATTGCCTTCAATGCTTCCCACCTGGTGTGCCTGATGAAAGGTTGGGAGAAATCCCATCTAAACTGTCAAGGGCAGTCAGTACGCTGCCAGAGACTGGATATTTTATGTCGTTGATTTAGCGTGTTTCAATGCAGACCATCATGCTGGTCTGAGAGGGAAGGTGTTTTTAGACTAGCTAGTGCACCATAGCACCCCGCAGAGCGCCACATCCCAGCCTGTGTTTAAAGAGTAAAATGTGGTGGTTACTGGACTTGCCTCTGGGCCTTGCCCCTTAGTAGCTGTGTGACCTTGGGCAAGTTATTTTACTTTGCTGTGCCTCGGTTTCCTCATCTGTAAAATGAGGCTAATAATAGTATCCTCTTCAGAGTCACGGTTAAATAGGTTAATACCTAGAGGGCTCAGGATAGGGCCTGGCACTTAGGTGTGCATTAAATGTTGGCTACTACTGTTGTTATCACCATTGATGTTTGATATCACCCCAGCAGGAGACTCCTTGCAGGAGTTCTTTGATGGATAGGAGCTGTGACTGCTGCGCGGGATCCCTGACTGCAAGCTGACTTTTTGAGATATTGTTGACCAGAACTTACACAGGACGCTAGGGAGGGAGCAACATGAGTGAACTACTGGTTCAGGGACTGCAAATGCAGGTGCCTTCAGGGGACAGGTGGATAATAGGTGGGCAGTGACTGTAGCAAGTCACTGTTTGGAGTATTTAAATTCAGAGGTTTCAAAACATAATGTTTCCCTAGCAGAATACTTCTGTGAGTGCCCAGAACCCGTTTCTAGTTACAGGAGCAGGAGGTCAGGAAGAGTTGGAACTGATTTGCACAAGTGTCTCAGTAGCAACACTTGTGCTGGATAATTTTTTGTTTCCGGGTGCTGTCCTGGGCGTTGTAGGATGTTGGCAACCTCCCTGGCCTCTACCCTCTAGGTGCCAAGCATTCTCCCCATGACAAACCAAAATGCCCCCAGACGCTGCCAAATATTGGAATATTGGTGGTTGTTGGTGGGGGGCGTGGATGGCAAAGTCACTATTGGTTTGAGAACCACTGATTTAGACCAAAGAACAATTCAGAAGGCTGTGGCCTTTCTCACTAGTGGAGGGTTGTGTTCAGGGGTTGGGACGAGAGGAACAAGCTGAGGACAAAGCTGTGGAACTTCTTTCTTGAGACAAGTGTTGCTAAGCTGGGAGGATGGGCATTCAGGGATCTGTGAGCTCACACTGTAAGCAAAACTTTGCATTTGTGTACATGACAGTTTCCTGTGGAGAAGATTCACACACCCAACGCCCTGGGTACACTTGAAGGCACCTTGTTTTTTTCTCCCAAGGTGGACAGGAATCTAGTATAAAAATTCAGGGGAGGGTTGTACTGATAGCAGGGGAAGATTCCTCATATTTTTTTCCTGAAAAGAGCACCAACTGTATTTTTTAAAATATTTTATTCATTTATTTATTTTTAGAGAGGGAGGAGGAAGGAAAACATCAATGTGTAAGAGAAACAATGATCAGTTGCCTCGTGTGCACCTCCACCTAGGGACCTGGCCCACAATCTGGGCATGTGCCTTGACTGGGAATTGAACCAGTGACCTTTTGTTACACAGGTTGGCGCTCAATCCACTGAGTCACACCATCCAGGGCTAAAACCTAATTTTCAAAGGATATCCATGTGCTTCACCTGAAGTCCCAGGTCATGGAGTTTGTGCCACTATTTTAGGCATTTATTTAATCAGGGGTTGCTGAATATTGTGGTTCATGTTTGCATTCATAGATAGCAGTCCCTCCAATTAGAATTTAAAACCGAGAGAACAGGACCTACATCATAAACTTCTCTCCCCTTCCCCCAGGAACCTAACATGGTAGTTGCTGGCTGGACTGAAGCCTCCCTCCCTGCACAAACCCTCAGCAGTCTCTCTCACCTCTGCCTTTGTGTGGAGCACAGACCCACACCACATCATTTTTCCCTGATATCAACCCCTTATCTTTTGCCAGATGTTCCACATAGTAATAACGCTAACACTCATTGAGGGCTTATTCCATGCCAAGCACTGTTCTGAGCATCCTGCATTGTCTCAGAATCCTCACAACCGTCTGGAGTTATGTGTGCTTTTATTGTCCTCATTTCACTCGTAAATGCACTCAGACACAGGGAGGTGAACGTACACGGGATGGCATAGCTGGGAAGGGACAGACCTAGAACTTGAGCCCAGGTTGTTCATATGCTTGAACTATGCTATACTGGTCTTGTCTCCCCAAACAAAACATACATTCCTTGAGGGCCAGCACATCTCATGGTTCTTCTCATCCTCAAGCACGAAGCTTAGGGTCAGGCTAACATTTGGTGAGTGTGGTGGATGGGCAACCTGTCTGTGTTTAATGACTGTCCATTGACTTAATTTTAAAAAAGCATGTCTTAACCTTAAAAATTCTACCTTGAATCATGTTTCTCTCTAGTGAACTTATTCCAGCTAGACATCTCTGTGAAACAGGGGCGGGATAAAGTCCGAGAAATGTTTATGAAGAATGCCCACGTCACAGACCCCAGAGTGGTGGATCTTCTGGTCATTAAGGTAACTGGACTTTCCTGAAGGATTCAAAGGACTTGTCCAGAGCTTTTCATTCTTCCTAGGTGGACATTTTGTTTCCAAGATTAAAAAGCAACTGCTGGGTTAGCAACTGTTGCCTAGTGTTTCAAAGGAACCTGGAGATTATCATCTGGTTAAATAGATTGTAAGACTGTTCAAGGGAAAATCCATTGGGGCTTGCATTTTATAACTAAAAAATAAGGAACAGGGATGATTTTTGTTAACCTCCTTCCTAGAAGTTATGGCTCCACCTGGTTGCCAGCTTTCAGCTGGAAAAAACAGGCTGGTTGGCTGAGTCCTGTGTAAATGGAATCAAATCCTGGCCCTGATTCCGTCTCTTACCAGTCACACAAGCATTAATGGGAAGGAGCTTTAGCATGTTAAGCAGAAATATAAATTAAGCCAGTCAGGTTAGGCATCGTGGAGCAGGAACCTACTGACCCAGAATTCTCTCCTCTTAGACCAGTTAGCCGCAGTTAAAGAGTATTTGAAAGGCAGTGAAGATCATTTCGTCTAACACCTCATTTTCCAGATGCAGAAACTGGTCTAGACTGAGTATGTTCCTCACCCAGGTCGCTCCCGTCAGTGCCAGAGCAGAAAACAGAAGCCTGGCCTTCAGTGTTGTATTCCTTCACTGGACCACTTTGACTAAAGACCTCTCCCCTCGCTCATGCAGGGAAAGATGGAACTGGAGGAAACGATCAAAGTGTGGAAGCAGCGGACACACATCATGCGATTCTTCCATGAGACAGAAGCGCCAAGGCCAAAGGATTTCCTGTCCAAGTTCTACATTGGCCATGACCCATGAACTTATTTAGTGGAAAGATGCATGTTGTTATTTAAATACATCAGAGTACAAATAAACTCAGTATATGATGGTCCCTTCATGATAGGATTCCATTGGTGAACCAATGGGAAGCTCCGTTTCTGGTGTCACTTTTTGCCTGAATGAGTGGGTCCAGGGTATACAAACCACCTGTTTATTCCCTTTTCCTGAAGTGTGGGGATTCCTGTAAATTAAATTGGATTCTCTTTTTCAGAGCCTCACATGTTATAAACAGGAAAGATGAGGCCATCTGTTCAAAAATTGTTGCACTGGGTATGAGGCTGGATGACTTCGTTATTTAGCTGTATTTCTGCAGCCTCCAGGATCAGACAGTTTAGGGGTCTGGCACGGATTATCCAAAATTAGCCAGTCTTGCTGTTGGAGAGGGACAGAAGTCAAGCAGAGGAGCCAGGCTATTTTTCCCTGGGTTTTGAAGAAAATGGCTGCTCAGAGGCCTAGCCCCTCTATTTGCAACAAGCTTGGGTCCTTAAAATGAAATTAACTTCCTACTCAATTAGGCTCCCTGCTGGGGACACAGATGTTCAGTGCACACACGCAGAACAGAAACATTCCAACTGGTTTTTGCAAACGGGTGTAGCTTTAAGGGGACACAATGAATACTGACCCAGGCTAAAGAACTGATCTCTGCTTTATTTGGATGACAGTCCTCTGTTCCTTCCCTGGAGTGTCTAAACCCTGGAAAAAGGGGTTCAGTATTTAGTCACCCTTAGGATTTCCAAATTTTTCCAGCAGCAACAATCTTTTTATTATCCTTTCAGCTAAGGACCAAAGTTTTGAAAGAATCATTTCAGTATTTTTCAAGTTGTTTTAAACTAACAACCAAAGCTTCTATGATTGATTGCCATGTGATAATTAGCTAGTGTTACTCAACACAAAAAAAAGCTTGAGGGTCTAGTTCACCTGTGCAGCTTCACTGAGGGAAAAGAGTTTCTGTTGGGTTTTGTAAATAATGAAAATAGGCCCCAGGCCCCCATAATTGTGGGCCTGTAGGGGCCTGAAGATCCTGGGTTGTAAACCAAAGGCCTGTTGGAGAATGAACAGTAGAGACAAGGAACTAACAACTAGAGCCTACCTACTCATGCTGAGACTCCGAACATCACTCAGTTACACACTGCTGATGTTTATCATGTTTATTCGTCATTGGATTATGCTCAGTGGACAGCACAGCTCAGGGACCCTCCCAGAGCCTGAGACTCTGCGCTGTGGTCACAGACCATGCAGAAGCTTCCCTGGGCCCTTCTGCTGACAGGGAAGGAGGAGAAGCTGTAAGCATCACCATTTCTTCATTCAGTTAGGGCTTGCTCTTCCCTGTACGTCCTGACCTGTAAGAAAGGAAAGCCGCAGTGAACTGGGGCAGCAGAGCAGTTCTTTATCCACAGGCTGGAAGGGAATTTCACATAGTGGTTCCACCGAACAGGAGAGAGGCAGTTCAGAATCAATTTGATTGTTCATTCATACATTTACTAAGCATTCACCACAGACCAGGCATTGGGGGCCCAAAGGTATAAAAATCACGTTCCCTGCCAGCAAGCAGCTCAGTAGAGTTGAGGGGCGCTGGTGTATGTGTATAAACATGTAATACTGAGTGTCACCAGAGAGGTACTGGTCAGTCAGAGGAAGGAGCAGTCCTTTTCCAGCAGCAGTGTATGGGAAGACTCAAAGACAATGAGGAACCGGTGGAAACAGAGCAGTGGGATATAGCCCTCCAACTGGGAGGAACAATGAGCCGATGCTTGGGAGTAAGAGCATGGGAATTCAAGAAATGGTGAATACTAGGGGGTGGGTGTGTGGCTAGGAATATGGGAGATGAGGCTAGAATAACAGGTGTGACCAGAACATGCCAAGCCTTGAATGCCAGACTAAAGAATCAGAAGTGTCCTCATCTATGTAACGCCACGCACAGCACATATCAGAGCACAGGAAGTTAACACAAGAAAGCTGAATGGGACGGGCACCGGGTACGGAAGGGTTTGTGGGCAGTGGTAACCATGGCTGTCCCTGGTAAACTAAGAATCTGCGATTTCCAAATTTCAGTGTGGAGCAATGCAACGAAGCTGTTTGTGGTGGGTATGTAAGGCATATTAAATTGCCAAAATAAATAAATAAATAAAAAGCCCTGGCTGGGTGGCCCAGTGGGTTTGGAGTGTTGTCAAGTACACCAAATGGTTACAAGCTCCATTCCTGACTGGGGCACATATGAGAGGCAACAGATCAATTTTTCTCTCTCTCTTTAAAATCAATAAGCATCAGGTGAAGATTAAAAAACAATTTTTTAAAAATTGTCGAGAAAATTTGGGCATGGACAGAATAAGGGTACCTAAAGGGCAAATGAAAAGGCTGGCTGGGATCCAACCTAGTTGGAAGAGACCCCAGGGAATCTGTAAGTCAATACAACAGTTCCCCTCATCCAACATAGAGAAAAGGCAAAAAAACATTAGCCACCAAGTGAGTCAATTCATTAAAGTTCTGAACTTCTGCTCTGAGCATCCAGTGCTGCTTGCTACCAGGCCACACTGCATCAGTTCAGGCTCTCCACTCCCTTCCCGATCCTGGTTCACGTAGGGGAATAGCAGGTCTTACCTGTTAGTCGTCGTCGTCATCGTCCTCTGGGACAAAAATGTCATGTTCCTCGAGTAGAGCAGCAAAGTTCTTGCTAATGAGTGTCCCAATATAGAGAAAGGGGATCACAATGGAGAACACACGGAGAAGGCCGAAGGACATCTGCAGAGGGTCAGAGCGGTGGCTGTGAGCTCCAGGGCCCACTATGGCAGGATGGCAGAAGGCCTGGCCCTCTCAGGGTCATTGCCTCTAAGGACCCCAGACCCTCCAGAAGCAGCTTGATTTTAAAGCCCTTGGGAAATTCAGAGCAAAAAAAATTAGAAGACATAAAGTGATTTTATGGCATCAAAGTGGATGCCGGAAGGAAAGATAAAGGCACTTCAGACATCTAAAAACTGGGGCACAATC
This sequence comes from Anoura caudifer, assembly GCA_004027475.1. Taxonomy (NCBI): domain Eukaryota; kingdom Metazoa; phylum Chordata; class Mammalia; order Chiroptera; family Phyllostomidae; genus Anoura; species Anoura caudifer. The sequence goes on from PVKU01008188.1 coordinate 56,755, forward strand.
TGCTAATTACTTGCAGATACTTATAAACAAATGGGTGACAAAGCACTGAGAGGGATGGACCACAGAAATAAAGTTCAACTCTGCTTGAAGACTAAAGACATGAAAATGGGTTACAAAAAGATGTACAGAGAAGGGATATTCCATAGACTTCTGGAAGTAACAAGTTTCCTGGTGACTGAGAAATTTGATTTCAGCACATTAAATTTTAGAAACAGGTTTTGAAAAGTGAGCATGTCTTTATACTGAAAGATTAACTTTTTAAGTGGTCTGAGGTGATGCATAAAATCTCAACATCTCCTTTTGTATTTTCCTATGGAGTTTCAAAAACAATTTTTTCCAGCTATGCCTTTTCGTAAAGCATCTCTTCCCAAACACCTTCCTGCTTCCTGCTGTGAAGCAGGAATTCACTCGTTTGTGTGAACTAGCAGAGGCCAGCCGTCTAGCTTTTCAGAGTTTTTGTTTTCTAACTCCCACGCAGTCCTGGGGTTTAAAAAAAGCAAACGGGCCTGTTACATTTTACTTAGAAAGCCCCAGGGTACTGAGGGCAAGTGAAAGTATTAGTGGTGGAAAAAACAGGACCTGGTTGGGGCTGTAACAGCAAGAAACCTGGATCCTTGGACCAAACTCAGCTGCTAGCTTGGGACACACTGGCTTCACCATTCTGATCACCACCACCACCACCACCGCTGCCCCGCCCCCACTCTCTTCTCCATTCGTAAAAACAATGATTGTAATCATCCCATGCCCACCTCACAGGACGGCAAATCACACGATTTAAGTACTAGGTCAAAACTCATCTAAAAAAAAGATAAGACCCGTCCCAGGTACACTCCCATCAACTCTGAGGTAGACACAGCAGAGAGGACACACGTCTTGTCTATATTGGACGCAGAGAGCCCAGTCTCCTGGCTCCGGAGATGGACTTTGACACCGCGCTCCTCACGGAAAGATAGTGCAAAATGCCATCTTTCTCAGTTCTTGCCCGCCATCTTCAGTCTCTAAACACTCAGCTCAACACCTGGACCTACACCCACCGCTTCCCACCTGTCAAAATCAGCGCATTAGAGCAAAATTTTATCCTTGATCCGTCCTCCGGTCTAAGGCCGTCGTTTGATTGGCCCTTGCTCCTATCAAATCAAAGTCGACCCGAACATATTCCCCACCAGGACTGGCCTCGGCACCTTTGCCCCGCCTCCAGGCAGACACTCACTTTCACGGGTTTGGGCAAAATGGCGCCGCTGCGAGTAACGATGACTGACCTCGACGGTACCAGGCTCCGACCTGAGCCGCCTAGTCCGGCGGAGATGCCGCCATCTTTCTTCAAGGTCGGTCCGCTCCGGAGAGCCACGGACCGGACGGGTACGAATACCAGCCAGCGAACCGCACCGGACGCCATCCCGGCCCCCAGGCCCCTGCTCCTGGCCCCGGCACCGCCCTCGGAAAGAACGCTGCCGAAAGCCTCGCGAGGCTTTCGGGAGCCGACGAGAGGCCCAGCCTCACTCTCGGTGCTGCGCGCCTAGTTCTCGTTGGGGTGGGAGGGAGGCAGTTGTGGCAGTCCGCCCAACGCCGTGACGTCACGGGGACGACGGCGAAGCCCCAATTCCCTCATTCCAGGCCTAGTAGGCGGGACGGTGAACTAGTATCGACTTTGGGAAGGCTTCAGATTTCAACCATTGTTCCCGGTCCAGGACAGCCAGTTTGGCCGAGCAGCCCTCATGTGACTGTTGAAATAAGCTTGAGTAACCGAAATGATTAATAAAAAGCTTAGTGTTTTAATCGTACAAAAAATACTGTTATAATAAGAAAGATAAAATCCTGGAGTGTCCGTATAAAACAAGGGGCAGTGGGCTGGGGAGCTCCAGTACAGAGCTGGGAAAGCGTCCCCTCTTCCTCGGAAACACGCCGAGAACAGGTCCTGGCCCCTGGCCCCGTATTTCAGCCTCCTGGCCTTAAGAGGCTCTGAGCCTCAGTCTCTAGCCTTAGTTGGGCCTTCGTCAGGCTGCCCGAGGCCGCAGCAAGGGAGGGAGGAACAGACTGTGTGCTGGGGGTGAGGGTATCCTATGCCCAGGCTTTACATCTTCTATGCAGCTATTGTCACCATGTCCGCAGGGCATCAGGCTAGTCCGGCCTCTCTGGCTCTATGGAGCCAGTCACTTTGCCTTCCAGAACAATCGAAAAAGAAAACACCTGGCCTGCTGGTGAGAGTAGCAATGAGAGGGTCTTGGCAGGGAAATTGGATGACAGGCAGGACTGGTTCCGGAAGCAGGAAGACCTCTTTGGGAGCCCAGGCAGGAAAGAAGAATTTATCACAGGGTACCAGGAATCCTGTGCCAAAGCTCCGAGAATGCCTAAGACTGAGAACCAACATAAAATGAACTCCCTGGGGAAACCACACTGCCTACCCATCTCTTCTTCAGCTTCCCACTTGGCAGCTCCAGGAGCTTGCTGCTGCGGACAGAACAGTCTTCTGACATAAAAGCTACCAGTCCCTCCTGGGTCACGGTCTAGCACCATCTGCTGACAAGATATTCAGGGAGAGGGGGAGAGAGGATGGGGCCCCCAACACTTACGGAGCAGAATAAACCCCTCTATATTGGCTGATGGCCCTTTCCCACCAAAAGGCCGTTCCACACTGTACAGTGGGGGTCACATGTCCAATCTTCCCACCACTCAGGAAGAGCTGAACCCCAGACATCCCCAAGATATAAGAAATTCACTTTCTCTGATACTGTCAGTCTGAAACCAACCCTGTAGCTAACTTCTGGTTTTTAAATGTACACGAGACTCCCCTTGTTGGAAATTGTGGCTGAGTTTGGCATGTAGGTGAAAGGCAAGGTGGCCTGTAGGTACATAATATTCCCAAAAAGAGGAGCAGTCAGACCAGTGTCAGGAGACTTGGCCCTCATTCTGTGACTTCTGAGCAAGCCACCTTTGCTCTCTGGGCCTCAGGAAATAAAGAGTTTACAAGTAATGATTCCTCAGTCCTCTCCAGGCACAAGGCACAAGGGTGAACCTGGAACCTAGGGAACCCTCCTCAAAAAAAGGAACTTTGGCTCTGGCCAGCTGATTAGAGTGTCATCCCGATATGCCAAGGTTGCAGGTTCGACCCCTGGTCAGGACACATGCAAGAATCAATCAAGGAATGCATAAATAAATGGAACAACAAATCAATGTTTCTTTCTTTCTCTCTCTTCCTCTTTCCTTTCTCTCTCTAAAATAAAAATTAAAAAATATTTTAAAAAATCTACATTGGAAATGAATAAACATCAGACTCCTGAAAAAGAATTGGCCCTCGTGTCCTGACCAGCAGGACAAGGGCAGAACCCAAAGGGTCCAGGTTCAGGGCCTATCCTGTTCCTCACATTTTGGCTGGCTCTCCCGGGCCCTCTGCAGCCACCCTCGCCTCAGCTCCAGGATCTCCTGTCCGTACCAGTTGTGCAGGATAGAGAAGCAAGAGGTCTCAGGGGATACAGGACTCTGGCCCCTGCTTAGAAGGAGGCTGGCAGGGCCCTGTAACTCACATTCAGCCAAGCCCCGCCCTGCTGTCGAGCTGCCTGCTACTTCTGCCAAGCCCATGGGGCTACAATCCCTGGAGAGAGAGTGGCCTTTCTCCAGACCCCGAGACAAGTGATCAACAGCCTGGGGCTTACAGTGGCTGGAAATGGCCTTCCAGGATGAGTGGCGATGCAAGGCCAGGCTCTGGCGGGCATCACGCAACTGGTTCTCCAGCTCACGCACCACAAGGCGCATGTAGCCAAAGCTTGCGCGGGAGAGTGCCTTCACCCAGGCTTCCTGGGCTGCGGGTCCATCAGCTGCAAGTAAGTGTGGACGCACACCAGGGGCGTCGAAGCGGATGGTGAAGGCAAACTCCTCAGGCACAGGAGCCTCCGCCAGTTCCACGGTGCAGCCCTCCAGCACCACCAGTCCCAGAGGGGCCCGGCCCTCTCGACTGTCGAACGAGAACAGCAGATTGCCCTTGAGGACAAACCAGCACCTTCGGCCAGTGCCGCTGGGGGTAGACGGGGTCCCTGGGCCCCCCCAAGTGCGCAGGAAGCCCATGTGGTCTGCTGGAGAGTTGCTCAGTGCGTAGTGGGCCACACTTTTCTTGTTCAACTTCATGGCTCCCATAAGAACTGCGAGGCAAGAAAGGTCACCACAGATCAGAAAGGGAGGCAGCCCCTGTGTCCCTGTGGGGAAAAGAGGGCTGGCTCTGGAGGAGACTGGGGCCCCAGCTCTGTGTGCCTTGAGGCTCTCAGTGGCTTCACCTGTGAAATGAGCTAGTCTCCCGTGCTTTTCTCTCAAAGGGCTGCCGCGAGGGTCATGAGATACACAGGACATCAGAGGACTCACAGAATAGGCTAATGTGATTGTATCAGACCAGAAGTTATGGCAGGGTTTCGACACAGCTTTTTAAAATGGAAAGAAACAGGCCCAGCTGAGAGAAAATGGACCCCAAGCCCATAAAAACCACTGTACTTAAACCATCCCCTAATCTGGGGGCCCCTTCGTGCCAATGCTGAGGTCAAACGTCCAGGGCTTGACCCTCCTGACTCATGGAAAACTGAGACCCAGAGCAGTGAGAGTGAACTGCACAAAGTCACATGGTCAGTAGAAGCAGAGCTTGGTCTCTCGGCTCGATTTCCTCACACCTTCTAGGGGCAAATCTTGGAAATGGCCCACTTACCAGCAGAGCTTGCTGGGCTAGGCTAGGGCCTCTCTTATCTGGCCACAAGGCTCGACCACTTGACCACGTGATTTCCAGTGAGCCTGCAAAATAATTCTCACACCCAGTCAAGCTATCCTAAATGATGAAAACTCTTAACTCTGGGGCTCGGTGAAACCACCTCCTCCTCCAGGAAGCCTTCCCAGGCATCTAATAATCCCACACCAAACCACCTACCCAGGCCAGGCTCCTAGGAGCAATTTAATGGGCTGGATCCTATTGTCTTGACTTTCATTATTCAGACCTCAGCTCCTCGCCCTCTGAGACTCCGTCAGAGTTAAGGACCTTTATAACTTCCTGCGTTTCCCTTCTCGCACTTGTCACACAGTTTATTTGTGGGCTTTAATTCGAATCCCCTAATCTGAGAGGCCTGCCCTGATCATATTATCCAAGCTGCTCCTAACCACCAAGGTGGTCTGACCCGAGATGACCCAGCCACAAACCCCTTGTTCTGATTTCTTTCATTCGAGGAAGACCTTCCCAGAAGGTCTGGACAGGGACTTGGCTTGGCTTCCGCTGTAGTCTCCAAATCCAACCCCTGCGGGGCTGGGGAGGCCCTCCGGAAGTATTTATGGAAGTAACTAGGAATGCAACAGAGGGCAGAACAAAGGCTCTCCCTCCTGAAGCCTACATTTCGACGGGGCGACACGCTGTAAACAAACGGGCAAAAATAAATAATGACGAGTGAATTACAAATTCATTGAATACTAAATAAAGTTAAGGATCGGTCAGGACCCGGGCTGTGAGAGAAGAGAGCAGAGCCCTGGGATGGGGGAGGGGCCGGTCTAGAAAGGGAGTCTGTGGAGTTGATCACAGAAGTTTGTTGGAGGAGTGGCCTCACCTCGGTCCTGAGCCCAGCACCCGGGGGCAGAGAGGGGGTCGGGAGGCCACGGATCTGTTCCCACCCTCCCCTGCCGCGTGCCTGGGGATGCGTGTTTCCCCCCTAAAATCCTCCAGGGTTGCGCGGCCAGACCGCACACTGGGCGGGAGGCCGGTGCACTGCGTTTTTCCGGATTCTTTTGTTGGAGGAGAGGCAGGCTGGGGCGAGGGACCGACCGGTCGGTGGCCCCCGCGGTGGGCACTGAAACAGGGGTCGTTTCACTGGGACCTCCCCGGCTCACGCCGTAGAGCCAGAGCGCCGCCGCTCTCTCGGTTCCCGAGTCCGCCAAAAGAACTGTCTCGCCACGTCCCCGCGGGCCACGCCTTCCCGGGGGCCGCCTCCTCCCGGAGCCCGTCTGGCCCTCTCTCTCCTCCGCTCGGCCCAGCGCGCCGAAGCCCCGGAGGATGGCCCGCAGAGCTTGGCTGCGGCAGCTCCCCGGGGCGACGCCGTCTCCGGACCCCGCGCTTCCACGGGGCAGCGAACTTGGCTGCGGGAGCCGGGAGACCCCGCCTGGGCAGCTCGAGTTGCAGCCTTCCCCCCCTCCCGCCCCGTCCCGCCCCGTCCAGGACTCACCAGGCCTAAATCCCCGCAGACGCCCCTCGATCTTCGCGGAAAGGAAACTGAGGCCTGAGAGGCCAGAACCTGCCTGAGCCACAGAGCAGGTCCGTGGCAGGCAGCCTCGAACCCAGAGTCCCACCGCAAGCCGTCCGCCGTCCTCAGAGTTATCTATCCCCCAACTTCCACCCCTAGCCTCCCCCCCCCGTCCCCCCCCCCCGAGGGCTTGGAGTCCTTCTCTTCTTACTCCAGTCCCGCTCTCCCTGCCCCGCCCACTTCACCGCAGCGCCGAGCCGGGGAGGCCTCGCCCGGGCGCCTCCTCTGGGCCGGCTCCTACTCAGCCTGCAAGGCCCGGCCGAGCTTCCAGGCCACTCATCTGGGCCCCTGGAGTCGCCAGGTCTCTGCTTCTGGGGTTATCCATTTCCGCTTGTGTCTCTGGCTGGCCTGCCACCCCGACCCGCCATCCCCAGGCTCTGCCTGAGGCCCGTCTGACAGGGAGACAGACCTGTGTTGGGTGTTAATATATTTCAAATCCACTTGCTTATGATTTCAGGGAAGTTGGTTTAGCCCACTTATGACCAAACAACAACAAAAAAGTTGCTTTGATATGTTTGAAGTCAGTTGTGCCAGGATGTCATCATTCTACATCTGTCGTTCATAAGCAGTGGCAGCCCCGCTATGACAAAAGGACATTTATTATATATACTGAGAGTGTGAGGACTATTTGAGAGTTTCAGTTCGGGCAAGGCCACTCTTCCATAACTTAAAAACTCTCTGAAGACCCTTGAGACATTTGCTCCTGCAAGTGGCCAAGAAGACCTTTCGGTGGGTTGAGGTGTTAAACTTTGCAGCGGTGTCAGAAGTGATAATCCTCAGAGCAGCTCAGCCCTCTGCTCTAATACTGGCCTCTTAGTTCCCTAGCAACAGTGCTCTAGCAAAAGGGGACTTTTACTTTTGCACTGACAACCGGAAATCAGCTTTTTGGTTGGTGGCTGCTGACTCTCCAGAGTGTGTCCTCATATAAAGAGGCACACCTCATATTAAATTTGAACATTATTCCTTCACCTTTCCTTGCCTGGAGCAATAGAGTGATTACTCTGTCATTTGGATTATGTTATTCCTTTATGTGGTTTATTAGGAGATATGATATTGGCTTGTGAAATTATAATTCCCCCAATGAACCTGAATAAATTGATCACAGAAGTTTGCTGGAGGAGTGACCTCACCTTGGTCCTGGGCCCAGCACCTGGGGGCAGAGAGGGGGTTGGGAGGCCACAGATCTGTCACGTCATCCCCCCACACCCCATTCTAAATAAATTATTGGAAGAAACAGAATCAGTCTCCTAGTATGTTTGCTACCTCCCCTCTCCCCTCAAATGCAGGAGGCGGAAGGTTTCCCTATGGCCCTAGAAGCCCCTGGGCTCAACACCTCTGGTAATAACTCTTATTAAGGGCAAGGTAGTTTTAGGGGGCACAGAAGTTTCTTCTGAGCCCACAGGGTCTTCATTGCCTTCAGCTCAAAATAATCGACATGCCATACTAGCACATCTTAGGGAGGCCTGTTCTAAACCCCTTCACCTACCCTCAAGTCTATCCCTTCCCTGGGATGCATTTTCATTATAGCACTAACCACTATAGAAAATTCCCACGTTTTTATGTCCTGTGCATTATGTCTTCCTCACTGTTTTATTCAATTAATAATATAAGCCATAATAATTGTGTTAGAAAAAGGTAATATGTGGTGTGGAAAATGTAGAGCAGGATAAGGGAGATTGGGAATTGTGGGAGTGAGGAGGATGAATTTTAAATAGGATCATCAGGGTAGGCTTCACTGAGAAGGTGACATCTGACAAATACTTGAAGGAAATGATGGAGCCACTCATGCCAATATCTGGAGTAAGAGCATTCCAGGCAGAGGGAGCAACTAGTGCAATGGCTTTGAGGCCTGGTGTGTTTGAGGAACTGCAAGGAGGGGAGTGTGGCTGGGCTGCGGCGGAGCAGTAGGAGGTGAGGACAGAATGTGTGGGTGGGTCTTGAGTGAGCTATGTTTTAAAGAATCAGTCAAGGAGAGAATAAATGTGGGTGAAATGTAAGCTGCCGCCCTAATCTAGGCTTAGATGTGATGGGATCGGGAAAGCAGTGAGGTGTCCAGATTCAGAATGCATTCTCAAGGCAGAGAGCACAGGGTTTGTGAAGAGACTGAATGTGGAGAGTGAGGGAAACAGGAGGCAAGGAGGACTCCCAGTTTTGACTTGAGCACCTAGAAGGACAGGTGCCATTACCTGAGATATGGAAGGGGGCAGGTGTTTGGCTTGGGGCCGGTTATGTTTGAGATACCCGTGCCCATCCGAGTGAAGGTGCCAAAAATGAAGTGTTTGGCCCTAGTAGTCGGTCAATAAAGTTTTGATGAATGAAACCGGGAAGAAATATGCAAAGTGCCTGAGCTAGCATAACGGTTCTCCGGTAGGAAAAGAGAGCATCCTAGCTTTGCAAAAGCTGCGCCTGGTATACTCCCCCCGCGCCCCCGCACCCCCCCCCCCCCATTCTTTTCCCCGGCCTGTTCACATTCCGCTATCAGGTTTGAGAGGCTTACTACGGACCACGCTTCAGGGCATCTTCTCATTTCCTCTTAACAAAGTCCTTAGCGGGTACTCAAGCGCCTACAAAGTGCCAGGCATGGTCTTTGCACACAGGGACCTGCAGACGAGAAACGTCTAGCCTCAGGGCATTTAGGCTAAGACAGGGCAGGCAGCACAACCAGCCTCTCTACTAGCGGCTCCGAGAGCCCGAAGGGGGCGGGGCTTTGGGAGGTTCGGAGAACGTGTGGCGCATAGAGGGCGGGGCACGACGTTGCTATGGGGATTCTGATAGGCTCCGACTGGAAAGGTTGACCGCCGTCAGGCCCGCGCGTCTGGAACCGAGTGGCAGAATGTGGTGATTGCAGTGGATCGCAGCTCGGGAAACAGAAGCAGCGGCGGGTCGGAGGGATTCAGCAGGTGAGAGGGGAAGGGGCACTGTGTAGTTGGGGTGGGAGGGGTTGGGCCCTCCCTCCCCGCGTTGGACCTGCTGCCTTTGGCGGCCAGAGGGTGCAACCTGGACCCGGGAAGAGTCCAGGGCCTGATCCTGCCCTAGAGCCTCTATTCCTAAACATCCTGGAGCTAGTGCTGCCTCTCTTTGGCCCCGGCCCGGAGGAGAGGGGTGCTTTTGACTCTCGGGGCGCCCAGCAGTGCAAAAGGGGTAAGGTCTAAAGTCCAAGAAACCTTGTTTAGTATTTTTGAAGGAAGAAGGGAAGTGATGGCTGGGGAGGGAGTGGGGATAGTGAGGGCGGCTTGGGGATCCACGCGCAGGGTTGAAGGTGGCAGGGCTGCCGGGCAGTAGTGACTCCAGTGCTTTTCTAACGTTTCTTAGCTTCCAACACCCAACACATAAAGCTGGTAAAAGCAGAGATCTGGTCAGGTCCTGAGACGCTGAGTCGAGAGCAATGTTGTGGAAGACAGGTAACCTACGTGGGAGGGCGTGGCCTTGGGAGGAGAGGTGACAGGTTGGGAATGGGGCTACCTGGAGGGAGTTCAGTCCTCTAGTGTCTGGGCCTCCTCCCGAGCTTTGGAGATGTGGGGAGACAGGTTCCTCTTATTCTTGGAGCTGGGCGTGGAAAAGAGAGGGAAATGCTCCCCACCTAGGAATCAGTTCCCCTCTAAAGGGGTCTCTTTCTTTCTCATCCCCTCTCCCCCTGAGGTGATAGCAACATGTGCTGAGAACAGTCCTGTGAAGTCAGTACATTAACTCCATCTTACATATTAGGAAACTGAGGCCCAAGAGGAAAAGGGCTCGCCCAGGCAAGCTGGCTGGGTGCAGATCCCACCTGGCTGACCTTGTTAGCTCTTCTAAGGCCTCTTGGGGGTCTGTGATGGAGAACAAACATTCTAGATGAGACTCAGGAGACCCATAATCTGGCTACAGTGTACTGTGAAGTTCTGTGTGACGGAGCTGGTCTGGGTATAGAAAGGATATGACCTCAGCTATTAGTTTTTGCTAATTCTAGCACTGTTGTAGCTACAACAGCAAGTAAGGACCCAGGCCTCAAAAACACTGCCCTAGTCTAGGCACCATCAGCCTGCTCACTGCACGCAGGAACCAGCAGTTGCGGGAAGGGCCAGTTGCACCCCAAGCCCAGGACTTGTTCCTCTTGTGTGCAGGCTGGGAGCTTCTGCAGGGCTGAGCAGCATGTGGACCATGGGCGGTGAGGGCAGGGGCCATGGAAGTTGCTCATACTCATCCCCAACCCTCCTACAGTGCTCTTGCTGGCCCTGGTGGACCAGGTGCTGGTGCTGGAGAATGGGCTCCTGCGGAAGCCACCCATGGGCTGGCTGGCCTGGGAACGCTTCCGCTGCAACATTGACTGTGATGAGGACCCAAAGAACTGCATCAGGTGAGTAAGGTCCACACCTGGCAAGGTGAGTAAGGTCCATACCTGGCAAGCTTTGCCCAAGGCCCTTCAGAGTCAGGGCAGGGAGGAGAGGGTCAGAGTGCCCCACCTCTCATCCCAGAGAGACTGCAGCCATAGGTCACTTTTGGGATGCCTGACCTGCTTGGGGCCTCTGTGAGGCCTTGCAGGCTGTGGGGCAGGTACCTTCTAGTGGACCCACCCCTGAGATAATTCAAAGGAGATCATCGTAAGGCCAGGCCAGACCTCAAGGTGCTTCCCCTGGCTCAGTCCTGCCCCTTGGCCTAGTGTCCAGACCATTCCTTTCAACTTCACATGGCTTAGGACTCATAACACAATCCCTATTGTCATTTATAATTGTTACCTGGCTTAGTCTTCAGGTGACAGCTGAGCCAGAGTCCTGGACTCACACTCAGAGCACCTGAGAAGCTCTGAGAAAGGTGCTGGTGGTGAGGAACAGGTTAGGCCACCAAGCTGCTCTGTCCCCTGCCCCTCTCTCCAGTGAGCAGCTCTTCATGGAGATGGCTGACCGGCTGGCACAGGATGGGTGGCGGGACCTCGGCTACACGTACCTTAACATTGACGACTGCTGGATTGGTGGGCGTGATGCCAACGGCTACCTGGTGCCCGATCCCAAGCGCTTCCCCAATGGCATTGCCTTCCTGGCCGACTATGTGAGCTCTGCCCCAGTCCTGTCCCTTGGCTTGGGGGCCAGATGACTCTTTCCACCCCATCCTACGAAGGACTCCCTTTCTATAATCCCTGCTTGAGAATTCAGTCTGATTGGGAAATATAAAGACACACTAGGTATGGCTTACAGTGGTGGGTAAGAGCCAGGAAGGGATTTCAGAAAGTTCTCTGGAAGAGGAATTAATTCTTGAGCTGACACCAGAAAGATGGCATGTAAGGCAGAGGGGATGGCAGAAGCAAAAGCCTAGAGGCAAGAAACAGCCCATGGGAGGTATGTGTATTGGAGGGAGGGAAAGGACCGTAGTCTGCAGAGGCCAGCCAACAAGTGCGGACCCTTTCCTTTGGGCATTGGAACACCGTTGAAGGTTTTAATGGGGACTGGTCAGGTGTGCCTGAACTTCCGGTGTCCTTGGCCCTCCCCACAGGCTCACTCCCTGGGCCTGCAGCTGGGCATCTATGAGGACCTGGGCAATTTAACCTGCATGGGTTACCCAGGCACCACGCTAGACAAGGTGGTTCAGGATGCTCAAACTTTTGCCAAGTGGAAGGTGGACATGCTGAAGCTGGATGGCTGCTTCTCGACCCCGGAGGAACAGGCCAAAGGTGAGTCCCACAGCTGTCTGAAGGCCATAAGGGAGACAGGAAGTGGTGGCCATGGGAGGCCCACCGGTGTCCACTTGGCTGAGCTTATCTGTCTGTATGGCTCCCGGAAGGTAGTGTTTCCTAATTTCCCTCACCAGGGGCTGGGTGATCTTGGCTCCCAGGCCCCCAAAAGATGGGTTGGCACCATGCCCCACCTAGGAAGTGTTTGCAACTTCGGGTACACGGGAAGCACCTCTCTTGAGCTTCAGTTTCCTCACATTTGGTGGGAAAAGTTCTGGGCTGAGGCCCCAGACTGCCTCCTGCATCTCCCTGGTCCTGAAACGTGGTGTTGTACTTCTCCAGGGTACCCCATGATGGCTGCGGCCCTGAATGCCACAGGCCGCCCCATTGCCTTCTCCTGTAGCTGGCCAGCTTACCAAGGGGGCCTCCCCCCCAAGGTAAGCCATTCCATGAGCCCACCTGGCAGTGTTCTCCACAACTGGCCTCCTTACCTCCTGTGCAGTCAGGGCTGCTCTTACCACAGTTGCCACTTGGCTGATTTGTAGGTCTCAAGAAAGGGTCCTAAGTGCCCCCGAGGGGGCCACAGCCAGCCTAGGGTCTTAGAGAAGAGGAGGCACTTATGTGGGCTGAAGGCATGGGAACCATGTGTTATGTGCCAACCCACAGCAGCCATCAAGTGGTTGGAATCTGGGTTGTACTGAGTGGGCTAGGAGATCCAGAAGGCTGCTGAGGATATGCAGGTGGGGCCGTGCCTTTGAAGGGCTTTATGGGCACCTCACCAGGGGCCCCTCAGCACCTGGGACACTAGAAAGGATGGAATCAGACTTGAGGACCTGGGGGAGAATGCTGGCAGAGGGTGGGACTCTCACTGTGAGAACACAGGGTACATATGCAGCAGGGATGTTGTTGGTACACCAGCTTGGGTCAGTATCCTGGGCTTGACCCCAGCTGGCAGGGGAGGGCTGGGTAGGCTTCTGGCACCAGCATGCATGGAGTGGAGGCTTGGGCAGCCCCAGAGCAGGACCACTGTCTCTGAGGCCTTCCTTACCCTGAACAAGCTCAGGCCTGTCCCCTCCCCTTCCCCACCTCTGTCTCCTGCTGAGCCTCCCCAGCCCCTGTGTGGGCCTCTGGGCAGCAGGGTGTGACTCTGGTGCTGGACTCTGCCTCCTCTGACATCCAGGTGAACTACAGCCTGCTGGCAGACACCTGCAACCTCTGGCGCAACTACGATGACATCCAGGACTCCTGGAGTAGCGTGCTCTCCATCCTGGACTGGTTTGTGGACAATCAGGACATACTGCAGCCAGTGGCAGGCCCTGGGCACTGGAACGACCCAGACATGGTACACCAACATGGAGGGGGATGTCCCAAGGTCTACCATCCATGATGGACCTGTCCCCCACTGCCCTGTGCCCTCTAGCTGGTCACTCACTGCCAGGTTCTAGATCAATGTCTCTGAACTGTAGTCTTGAACCAGATGCATTAGATTTACTTTGGAGCTTATTTACAATTCTGTTCCCAGGGCCCCACCCCCACCCTTCGGATCAGAATGTTGAGGGGGGCTGGGAAAGTCCATCGTTGACAGTCTTCCCAGGCAATTCTGATGCTTGAAACTTGAGAACTTGGTCTGCAGTGACTGTTGTGTGAGACATTCTTCCTCTGCAGGGTGAAGAACGTGAATATTCCATTTTCTTGCCAGCCCCTCCCTGGCCTGTCCTCACCCAGCCCGCATTGACTCATCTTTCAATGCCCAGTACACTGTTCTGCTCCTGCAGAGCGTCCACAAGTAGAACTGGCTCCTTGTACACACCTCAGTCGTAGCCGTGGTGACTTCAGTATTGTTGCAGTTTGTCAGTTTCATTGCTATCTCTTCATTTAGTCAAGTGTTTATTACCAGTGATGATTATAATAACAAATACTCTGCTAGATGGTGGGGCACCTGGAAAAACAGAAATTGACCTGCGTTAGAACTCTAGCTCCTGCTCTGCCATGTACTTTGGGAAAGTGACTTAATTTTTTTGTGTGCCTCAGTTTGGTCAGGGAAAATGAAAACAGTAACACTAGTTACTTTATAGAGGGTTGTTTTGAGTATGTAGTGGATGATCCTTTCAAATTCTGGGCACAGCTGAGCACATGCACAGTGCTTAAACTGGTGTCACCAAGTAGGTAACAGTGGTGTGAGCAGTAATCATTTCTGTCCTGTCTGGGTTGGTTCCCCCGGTCAGCCGTGGTTAGGGCAGCTAGGTGGTTACTGGCAGAAGCAGGGACTCTCTGGCTCTGGTCCTGGTTTCCTACCACTGCCTCCCTGGGTTTCTTGATTTGCATGTTTCGGTTCACAAATGCCTTCAGCAACAGGATTGCATTGGATCATCTGAACAACCTGTTGACATGACGAGCACCCCCATTTTGGGGTGAATAAAAAGCTGAGGCTCAGATGCACAGTGACTCCACTCATCCCAAGGCCACGCTGCTGGGGAATGGTGTTTGCCAAACCAGGCTCCCACATGTGGCCGTCCTTCCCATCACCATCCTAAAGCTTGGGGTGGTTCCCTGTGACCTGCTCCCTAAAGAGGGAAGGGCTGACTGCTCCTCTCCTCTGCCCCTAGCTGCTCATTGGGAACTTCGGCCTCAGCTTTACGCAAGCCCAGGCCCAGATGGCCCTGTGGACGGTGCTGGCAGCTCCCCTCTTCATGTCCACAGACCTTCGTACCATCTCTGCCCAGAACATGGACATTCTGCAGAACCCACTCATGATCAAAATCAACCAGGATCCCTTAGGCATCCAGGGACGCAGGATCCTCAAGGTACTGGGGTGTGGGGGGAAGGGAGGGAGGCTGAGGGGCTAGGCTCCCCTGAAAACAAGGCTAAGTTGAGTTGAAGACTCTGCTGGGTGCTACTCCAACTGTCCACACTTCCCTGGCTGAGAGAAGGGCCAGAGTCATGGGGGATGGGGAAGGGAGACGTCCCTGCACCCATGCACAGGGAACAGTGAGCCTCTCAGTTCGGAAGTGTAAGGTGTCCGGCAGAGAACTGGGGCTTCCCTGCAGCATTTTGGAGTTGTTTGATCCAAGGAACATGACTATTACTCATCATGGCATCTACTATTTACTGACCACCCACTGTGTGCTGGGCATTCTAGATATATTTTCTCAGAAGGTAGATCTCCTTCCCTGTTTTACAAATGAGGAGACTGAGATTTGAAGAGTCTAAGGAACTTCAGCTCAAGACCCCACAATTGGTAAATGGTACAATTGTACTTGACTCCAACAGTGTCACCCCAAAGTGTGTGCTCTTTACACAAATCCTTTCATCTCTAGTAAAAAGAACTCTACACACCTATAGCACATACCTTTGGAACTGGTGAGGCCCAGAGAGGTATCTAACACCTGCCAGGCCAGGGACCTTCTGGGGGATGGGGGTTTATGCTCCTGGCTGCTCAGGGCAGAGTGATCAGTCCCACTGGCCAATGCCCTCCACTCCAGTGCAGCAGCTGTCCGTCTGTCCCCCCAGTCGTACCTAGAGCTCTCTGAAGCAGGACCTCATGCAGCATTGTCTCTGTGTCCTGACACAGAGTAAGTGTTGGGGAGCATCTGCTGAGTCAGGGAAGGAAGGAAGGTAGAGTAAGAGAAGTTGGGGTACTGGAGGTCTGTGGTATCCTCCCCAAGTTTTTGCATGACAAAACTGTGGGCTGGGGGGTGGAGGGCAAGAAGGGGACTTCAGGGCCTACCTAAGCAGGGACCCCAGCCAGTAACCATCTTCTGTGCGTAGAACAAATCCTCCATTGAAGTGTTCCTGCGGCCCCTGGCCAGTGATGCCTGTGCCTTAGTCTTCTTCAGCCGCAGGACAGACATGCCTTATCGCTTCCACTCCTCCCTCGCCCAGCTCAACTTCAGCAGCTCCAGCTTGTATGAGGTGAGCGCTCTGCAGGTAGCAAGTGCCTTTTGTTTCCTTGGGAGAGCATTGCTGGGGGTGGTCCTCACTCACGCATGGCCTCCCCTAAGCCATGGGCCATGGGTTCTGTGTCAGGTGCCCATGGGGCAGCTGCAGGCACTGAGGCCATGGCTGGTGCTGTCCTCTGCACGGGTATCTTCCAGCTCTGCAAGCAGAACTCCTGGGTGTAAACGAGTCCCATGCCCCACTGAGGCCATGCTCCTCCCCTCACTGGCCAGTCCTTGCTGGCACGTTCCTTGGGTTGTCTGTGGGCTGGGCTGTCACCACTGCCTGTGTTTTGGGCATCTGGTGGCTGTGCCAGTGGGGAAGTAATGGGAGACTCAGGGCTCCCACTTCTGTGCTGGAGGCCCAGCACAGACAGGCTGAAGTCCAGCCTTCTACATCCTCTGAGGAGTCTGTACGGCCATTCTTATGGTGGCATTGTATATGTCCCTCCCTGCTGCAGGCCCAGGATGTCTACACTGGTGGTGTCATCAGCAGCCTCCAGGCTAAGACCAATTTCACAGTGATCATCAATCCTTCAGGGGTGGTGATGTGGTACCTGTATCCTATTGGGACGCTGGAGGTACCCCAGCCATAAGGAGCTGAGACATGTGACAGGCTGCAGCAGCACCACTGAACCCAGACCATGGAGCCTTGGCTTGCTGAGGGCAAGTAGGCGGGGTTCTCTGCTACCCAGGCCTGCTCGGCAAGCAACCCCATCAGACCCAAAGCACAATCTGAGGGCCAGGTTCCACATTCTGCCCAAGTATGAACTCTTCTGGAAACTTGTCTTGGGCACTTTCCTGTGGCCTTCCTGCCCTCTTACCTCATCTGCATGGCCGCACAGATGTTGCTGAACAACTCGGCCAGCCTCCTGAGCCCCCAAGGCAGGGGCACTCATACCCACCAAGACTCCAGCCTCTGACCTTTCATTGACTCTGAAATCAAGATTTGGAATTTTTCTTAAAATTAGGAGTAGAGATCTGATCTCTTGTCTGGAACTTCCATGCATCATGTGATTGGCTCTGCAGGCTGACACTGCATAGGAGTAACCTTGGCTCCCTCGGGTCACCAATAAAGCTGTTCTTTAGTTGCATAGGTGTAACATGGACCTGGGGCCATGGGCACCTTCACTTAGGGACTCTGGCAATACACAGGGTGCTGGTTTTACATCTCGCCTCATGTGGAAGATATGTGGCATCTTCTGGCCTCTCATTTTCCAAAGTGACCTGCAGATTATACCTCAGTCCAGACTTGCCTCTTACCAGGGAGCCATCCCTGCTCTGCCCAACACGGTGGTGGTGGTGGTGGTGGTGACAACACAGTGAGGCAGAGCAGCCATGGTCCCAGGCCCTCTTCCTCTTGGGCGTCCCTTCCCCACCCTGTTCAGATGTTTTGGGCTCTGTTGGCCATGACCACCTCTCACCTGCCCCTCTGCTGCACGTGCAAGGCCCTGATCAGCTAAGGAACTTTGCACTGTTGTCCTAGACACCTTTCAGCTCATCCCACCTTTTCTGACAGGGCTTCATTCTGCGGTTTTCAGGGGCTGGGTGCCGATGAGGGGGATTCAGCTCTGCCTTTCTCCCACAGGGTCCCTGCAGCTTATCCTCTCACCTAGTGTCTCCCCTCCTAACCTGGCTGCAGAGGAGACTCAAATCCCCCAGCTGTGTCCAAGAAAAGTGTAGGGTCTCTGTGTCTTAGAACACATTTCCTGTTCCTCCTTTTTCAAGTAAAAGAATAGCATGTTCTTGACTGCATTCCTTTGGTTCCTATTTCCTAAGCCCTCTTCCTTCAGCTGAGATAGGGCACCTGGCTTCCCTGATGGAAGCCAACAAACTTGAATATGGATCCACTAGAATTAACCTGTCTGAGGAGTAGAAAGAAGAAGGAAGAAAAATGCTCAGAGGCTCATGGGACATCATGCAACATACCAACATACATATAAAGAAGAAAGGGCAGAAAGAATATTTGAAAAAATAATGGCTCAAATCTTCCATATTTGATGACAAATACATATATATTTGTCAAATATATACATATATGTATTTAAAAGATTTTATTTATTCATTTTTAGACAGAGGGAAAGGGAGGGAGAAAAAGAGGGACAGAAACATAAATGTATGGTTGCCTCTCGCACACCCCGCACTGGGGACCTGACCTGCAACCCAGGCATGTGCCCCAACTGGGAATCGAACCGGCAACCCTTTGGTTCTCAGGCCAGCACTCAGTCCACTGAGCCACACCACCCAGGGCTGATGACAAATATTAATCGACATATCTAAGAAGGTCAATGACCTGGTAGGATAAACTCAATGAGATCCATACCTAGACACATCATATTCAAACTCTCAAAAGACAAAGGGGGAATTTTTGAAAGCAACAAGACAGAAGCGAATCACACATCACATACAAAATACTTTGAGATCAATTAAAATAAATACACAACATACCAAAAATACTAAAACACAACATATCAAAACGTAGGAGTGAAAATAGTGATCAATGGGAAATTTATAGCTATAATTTACCCATATTAAAAAGAGACTAAAGACAACCCACACAATAGGAGGAAATACTTGCAATTCATATTTCTGATAAGGGACTTATATTTAAAATATATAAAGAACTCTTGGACTTCCGGCCAAGATGGAGGCATAGGCGGACACACTGTGCCTCCTCTCACAACCAAAATTAAGGACAACAAAGATTTAGAAACAAGAAAACAACCAGAACTCAGAAAATCGAACTGTTTGGAAGTCCAACAACCATTCATCCAGACCAGTAAGAGGGGCGGAGTCGCAGCAGGAAAGAGTGGAGGTGTGGACCAGGCTCGCAGACAGCAGCAGCTGGCAGATCCCAGGTGCAGAGGTGGTGGCTGGCACTCCCCGGGCACAGGGTGGCAGCTGTTCAGACCCAGTGAGGCTGCGCAGGGTGGCTGGCTGAGCAGGTGGTCCCACATTCACTCGCAGATAATCCATGTGAAGGGGAAGTGGCCAAAGGGACTGGAATCTGAGAGAGAGCAAAGCAAGCGCCATTGTTTACTCTCAGGCCCGCCCCCACATACAGCACCACTACCCAGCAACTGGGCTGCCCCACCCTGGGGAACACCTAAGGCTCCACCCCTCACTACCTATCAGCCACAACTAGACAAAAAAAAAAAAAAAAAAAAAAAAAAAAAAAAAAAAAAAAAAAAAAAAAAAAAAAAAAAAAAACCAACAACAACCCAGAAATAAAAATGGCTCAAACTGGCGAACAAATCAAAGCCCCAGAGCCAATTTATTTAAGCAAACAAGAGATAGCCAACCTATCAGATGCACAATTCAAAGCCTTGGTGATCAGGATGCTCACAGAATTGGTTGATTTTGGTCACAAATTAGATGAACAAATGAAGGCTACAATAAGTGAAATGAAGAAAAATGCATGGGGAAACCAACAGAGATGGGAGGAAAACTGGGACTCAAATCAATGGAGTGGACAAGAAGGAAGAAAGAAACAACCAAACAGAAAATAAGGAAGAAACAAGAATTCAAAAAAATGAGGAGAGGCTTAGGAACCTCCAGGACATCTTTAAATGTCCCAACATCCAAATTATAGGGGTACCAGAAGGGGAAGAAGAGCAACAAGTGGAAAACTTATTTGAACACATAATAAAGGAGAACATCCCCAATCTGGCAAAGAAAATAGTCTTCCAGGAAGTCCAGGAAGCTCAGAGAGTCCCAAAGAAGTTGGACCCGAGGAGGAACACACCAAGGCACATTATAATTACATTACCCAAGATTCAAATGAAGGAGAGAATTCTAGAAGCAGCAAGGGATAAGGGCACAGTCACCTACAAAGGAGTTCCCATCAGACTGTCAGCGGATTTCTCAAAAGAGACCTTACAGGCAAGAAGGGGCTGGAAAGAGGTATTCCAAGTCATGAAAATCAAAGACCTACATCCAAGATTGCTCCATCCAGCAAAGCTTTCATTTAGAATGGAAGGGAAGATAAAGTGCTTCTCAGATAAGGTCAAGTTAAAGGAGTTCATCATCACCAAGCCCTTATTATATGAAATGTTAAAGGGTCTTATCTAAGAAAAAGAAGATAAAAAATATGAACAGTAAAAAGACAGCAAACTCACAGGTATTAACAACCAGACCTAAAACAAAAGCCAACTAAGCAAACCACTACAACAGGAGCAGAAACACAGAAATGGAGATCACATGGAGGGTTAGCAATAGGGGA
>PVKU01008189.1:0-57482 GCA_004027475.1 Anoura caudifer
CATTCATTATTCCTATTCAGTTGGGTAATTTAATCCTAAGGGATTCCCTAAAGAAGTCTGACCGCATAGAGTTGAGCTTAAACAGCCCAAAGTGCCTGTTAAGCTTGCATCTGAGTTATGGTCTCAATGTACAGCAATATAATGTGTAGTTAAGAGGCCCACTCAGGGCAGAATCTCTGTCCTATCATTTAATAGCTGTGCAATAACTAAGAAAGGTGCATAGCCTCTCAGAGATTCAATTTTTCTCATCTGCAAAATGAAGAAAATAGTATGTACCTCACAGTGTTGCTGCAGGGCTTAGTGTTTTAGTGCGAAGTCTTTAGCATGGTGCCAGACAGAAAGCCCAGGCTTTTTAAAAATAGGTCAACTCACATACAGATGGCCATAGACATACAAAAAGATGTTCAACATCACTTATCATCAGAGAAATTCGAACTAAAACCACAATGAGGTATCACCTCACACCTTACACTAGAAAATGACTATCATCAATAAATCAACCACAAACAAATGTTGGCAAGGATGTGGAGAAAAGGAAACCTTCTTGCATTCTTGGTAGGATTGTAAATTGGTGTAGCCACTATGGAAAGCAGTATGGAGGTTCCTCAAAGAATGAAAAATAGAACTACCTTATGACTCAATAATTCCCCTTCTGGGTATTTACCTGAAGAAATCTAAAGCACTAATTCAAAAAGATATATGCATCCCTATGTTTACTAAGGCATTATTTACAATAGTCAAGATATGGAAGCAACCTAATGCTCATCAAAAGATGACTGGTTAAAGAAGATGTGGGAACTATATATAAGTTGACCAAAATTCCATATGGTTTTTTCCATAGAATAAAAGACACATTTTTATTTTCACCAATAACTTCATTCATTTGGATATTTTGAGTATGTCTGCTATGTCCCATGTGGTATGTTGATTTTTCTCAACTTATGTCTCGATTTGATTGCTATCAACTTCAATTGGTCTACTCGACCATGGAATATCATCCAAGTGAGAAATCTCCAGCATGAAACTTTGTAAACCACTCTTGACACATTCGATCAGTCCCAGCACCAGCACCTTCTCCATATACTGCACAAATCTACTTTTGCATTTCAGTTGTATTCTTACCTTTCTTGAGATAATAAAGTGTAATATGCCCAAAATGTTGCATATGTTCTTCCATCTTCAATATTATAATGGCTGCATAAAAATTCACCAGCTTTGATAAGTTTTTTAAATGCATTTGATATGACAGCTATCACAATATAATCTAACAAAATTGTTTTGAACGAAGTTAAAGACAAGTAAATGCTACTACAGTCATCTCATGGAAAAAAAACAAATGAACTTTTTGGCCAATGCAATACAATGGAATATTACTCTGCCATAAGAAAGAATGAAATTTTACCACTTGTGACAACATGGACAGACCTAGAGGGTGTTATACTAAGGGAAATAAGTAAGAAAGAGAAAGACAAATACCATATAATTTCATTTATATGTAGAATCTAAAAAACAAAATAAAAACACGAAACAGAAATGGACTCAAATACAGAGAACAAACTAATGGTTGCCAGATGAGTGGGGGTTGGTGGACTGGGTAAAAAACGGGAAGAGATTAAGTACAAATTGGCAGTTAGGAAATAGTGATGGGGATGTAAAGTGCAGCATAGGGGGTATAGTCAATAATGTTGTAATAACTATGTATGGTGTCAGGTGGGTACTAGACTTATAGGTAGGTCACCTCACAAATTATATATGTCTAACCACTATGCTGTATGCCTGAAACTAATATATTAAATATTAAATGTCAACTGTAATTGAAAAAATAAAATAAAACAAGTCAGCTCTTATTATTTTTTCCAGGAACTTCTTTGGAAAAATTTTATGATTTCCCCCTTTTTGAGATAGACTCATTTGATATGTACCAATTGTAAAATTAAAAATATTTTGCTCTGTGTAGTTATACTTCTACTTTGTCATTAGTTTTCATCAAATGCATTATGTGCACACAACTTTCACCAAATAAAGACAGAAATAATTTCTTGGTTTTTGCTTTTCTCTCCCAGGCAGGAATTATAATTTGTTTGGAACATAGTTTATTATAAGCCATCAAATACATTTCCCCATAGTGCCATTGCATACCACCTATCTAAATATTTTTCTACTGATTTATTTATTCTTTAGAATAAAAATAAAGCAATGTGACAAAATATAATTAACTTATCCTAGGGTCTTACAAAAGGCATGTATATCTTTAATACATTGACCCTCTATTTGCAGTAATGATTTCAAATACCATAGAGGTTTTAAACCAATTCTGTGCCTTCCAAAAATCCTTAGTTTGGACTTAAACACAAAGGGAGAGATTTATATTACACAGAGACTACACTTAAACAAGAAAAGCCTTACTTATATGCCCCAACATCATGAAATCATTCTTTTTTAAATCATTAAATTAACAACCATTTATAAAATATTTAGATGTGCCAACTCTCTGCTAAATGCTGGGGATAAGATAGTGGGGGGGGGGACGACTTGACCTCATGGGGTGTAAATTATGATGGGGAAGATAGAAAATAAATAAATAATCTATATGATGTTTTAGATTGTAATCAGTGCTAACGAGAAAAAAGATAAAGTAAGGCAGAATTTTGATGAAAAACCTGAAAGCACGAAAGAACTAACTGTACCAATATCTAAATGAGTTGCACTTCAGGGAGAAGTAGCAGCAAGAGCTAAATCCCTGCATCAGGAGTAGGCTTGGCTGTTAGAGGAACAGCAAGGGGGATCTAGCTGATGTAGAGAATGAAAGGAAGAGAAATGGAGCTCTGAGCGGTGTAGCTTGATTGGTTGGACATCATCTCACAAAGCAAATAAAAATAAATGGTCACCAGTTCCATTCCGGGTCAGGGCATATGCCTGGGTTGCAGGTTCGGTCCCCAGATCAGGGTGCAATTAAGTGGCAAACTGATGTATGTTTCTCTCTCTCTTTCTCCCTCTCTTCCCCTCTCTGAAAATAAATAAATAAGTTCTTTTTACAATAAATCATTAACTCCAAAAAAAAGGGAAGAGAAATAGAAAAAATGACAGAGAAATAGTGGGAGCATGAGCATGTATGGTCTTACCTTGTACATTCTTTGAATCAGTAATAAATATTGTCTAGAAGATAATTAGAAGTTTTAATATCCTATAAAATATGCACCCCAGATTGAGATACCCTAAATAGAATATTTTAAATAAGGAAATAGTCTTTTGACTAATCATACCAAACTCTTTATTTGTATGCATATTACCCATAGTGAGTATTTTGTATATATCACCCTTGATTTAATCCTAAGTGTAAAGAAGTATATTGGAGAATATGATTATTGAATCTATTTTTATTACCTTCTAAGAAAAATAATGCAGTTAAGCATTTGATAATTCCCCTTTAATAAATGTGGTAGAGGTAAAGAGAACCTATAAAGAAGGACTGGCCTCAAATAATGGGTAAGAAGCTCTACCCAGTAAAAAGAACAGTTTATCCCCATGGTTAAGGAATCTGAATCCATCATTCTCAGTGAAGAAGATTCCTTCAGTAACTTCTAGAACTCACCGTGGATGAAAATCATTAACAGCAGAGCACTGACAGTTCTACAAAATGGTCTAATAATTCCTTTACAACTTTAGGACAAAAACATGCTCAAACTGAGGCATGAGAAGTTTTAATGAAGAAAAAGTTTAAGTACACAGCCTCTATTAAAGAGGGAGGCACTGAGAAAGACCAAATTTAACTGACATTAGGCAAAGTGAAGACACCCATGCTAGACACTCAGGGAGGAACCAACATCACCATCTAATGGGAAATATACTCCTTTAAAAAAAAAAAACTGAATTTTAAAACCAAACTGAAAACAAATGTTTTTCTGAATTATTTTTATAACTTTAAGTATAAATTTACTTAGATAAAATAGAAATATGCAACTAGTTTATGTAAAACATACACAACTTTATCTAAGCAATATTATATTTATTCACTTAACATGAAGGAGAAAATAGTTTCTCTTTGATCTTTTTGAATGGTTTAGCCATTTCTCTAGTTTGTAGCCATCATGAAGGCTACTCCTCCCATATCTGATTGTTTTGCCTCTCCAAAAAAAATAATGTCTACCAGTAAAAATATAATTATTTTGATTTCATAATAATAACGCTGACTTCTGTAAAGAAAATATATAAATAGATTGTGAATTTTCTCTTTCTCTGCCTAGGAAGACAAACCTTTCAAAGGTGACAGTAGAACAGAAGTTGATTTCTTTCATTCTAATCCTTTCATTTCCTTTCATATGGGTCATAAAGCCACTTGATATACAAAAGACATATTGACAGTCATCATCTGTGACATCACTTTTGTTAAATTAAACAAGGGGCACTAGCCTGAGGTGGCTTGAATGTCATGGCAGCCTATGTAAGCAAAACAAAATCTAACTCTGTAAAAGTCTCAAGGTTATGAAATCAAAACCCAAGGACAAGCAATCATAAACAGCCAACTAGGCTTTAAGCTATAGCCAATCAATCATCTCCTCGCTTTGCTTCCACCTTTTCTCCTGTTGGTAGAGTGCTCCTACCCACTTCTGGTTTGGCACTGCCTATTGGAATCAACTTTTGATCAAATAAACTCTTCAAATTAAAATATGCCTCAGTTTATCTTTCTTTCTCATCAGTATCTATCAGAATTAATAAGTGCCTGAGTTTAACCCAAATTAGTTTAAAATTGACTTCAAGCCAGCCCAGTGGGAATATATGAGTCTGCTCAATAATGGCTAACAAAATCTGGAAATAGCCCATCCTGTTCATGCAGTTCCTGCCCTGTACTTGAAGGAGAAGGAGCCCTACTACTCACCACCATTACACAGCAGCATTCTCAGATATCTCCCAACACTACCAGCAATTTGCTACCCGAGTTTTGTTCCAAGGTCCCAGAGTTCCTTACTGGAGTTCAAGGGTGGATGGGGGCGAGAGAGGAAGATGAACAGGGAGGGGGGCATCCATAGGCCTAGGGAAAGCTCCAGGATGGAACTTCAGACTGCAGCCCCCCTTACCTTCACCTAATAGGCACACCATCCTAGTGCCTTGAATGAGACTCACCTTGAATAGCTATGCTTATCAGATCAGCTCTAATTCCACCCCATTTGTGTTTGAATGTCACTTTTTATGTCCAGCCACTAGGCTTTGTCTTTACAATTCACATAGTTCCCTTTTGCTCATTTTTTCTTCCTGCCCCACTGCATTCAATGCAGAGTTAGTTCCTGATGCAGTATGCAATTATTTTTGAGCAATAGATAATAGTTATAAACGAATCCTTCGCCAATGTGCTGACTTCTCTCTACAATGAGGACACCACTATTTCTCATCCCTAAAGTTCTTTGTTCAATTTGATAAAGCCCTCCAATGCGACTTCAAAAAATGGAAATAAAGTTATATTTCACTTCCGTTTGCCTTCAAACTTCTAAAACTAGCATAAAATATCAATCAAATGAGGAATTCAGGATGCAGTTGGATCTATATACCAGCCTTTAAAAAAGTAGCCTCATAATTTTGAGAGTTATATAGTCTTATCATGCTTGACACCAATGGTCATGTGATACAAAATAAATTGTGATTCAATTAGCCCATTGCTCCAGTAAAATGAAGGAAAGGCTTTTAATCATGTTTAAATCAAACTATGCCGTACTTACGACATGTTATAACTTGTTTTCATGTGTCTTCACTCACCACTGACAATAGTGATCTGGAGAGAGGCACACGTGCACCGTGGAGCCTAAGTCTCCCTGTGGTCATTGTTTCCTGAACTCAATAGTTTTGATTTTTTCTCCTATGAAGTCTAAGAAATAAGCGTTATCAAAAACTCACTGTTAAGTAAATTAACCTTGAAATCTGTTAAATATTGCTCTTATCTTAAAGTAAATAAAGTTACTTTATTTCAGTAACTTCTACATACAAAACTTCCTTTCACTACCAAAGCTTCAGATACTCCTGTTTTTTTGCAGCATAATTCATTTCATGCTCTTAAAATGGTTGCCCATAACATTTCTGATTAAAACTAAACCCTTTTTTCTCATGACTCATTTGAATTCACAATGATGTCTCTCTCGCTTGCAATGCCTGACTCTCCTTTTCCAGTCTCTTCACCATAAGTTTTCCTCAGTTGCCCGCATACTAACCTTTCCTAGTCTTCCTCCTTCTTCCTCGATGCTTTCCATAGTTAGTAGATGGAAACTGGCACATTCCTCTTCACCCAGACTACAGCATAAAATCTCCATTATCTCTCTTCTACCTTTGGAAGTAAACCAATCAATTTGCCCAGGTTACATAGTACTAACTCTAGCCTTTTACACATATCACCAATTTGAAGTGCTTCTCTAATTTATGTTTTTAATAGAGATAAGGTTTGCACATTTTACATATGTCAGCTAATGTAATCTTCACAACTACCCTGTGAGGTAAGTGTATTATTCGTTCCATTGTACAGGGCAACGAACTGAAGCACATAGAGGTTAATTGCCAAACGTCACACGTTAGTAAGGAGAAGAGCTGGGGTTTGAACAGAGCCGTTATGGCTCCAGAGCTCACGCTCTTACCCACTGTATGAATCGGCTTTTTGTGTTCAGTATCAGTCCTGTTCTTCAGACGTATATTTTAAAGTTTATGCATCTAGAATACTAAAGTCTTCACTGTTACAAGGACAATGCAATTTAATTCAACCTATATCTGAATTTTTAACTTTTATTAATCATTAGGAGCTGGTAACATTTAAGGAATTAACTTGGACAGTGCCATACAAAATGCTAATATATAAGGAAAAACTACAAGGAAGAGATGAGGAAAAATATGATGAAGCTGTATAAATTATATATTTGATGAGATTTCATTACACAATTCATCATCTCCTTCCAAAGTTGTCTACTTCCTCAAACCATTGCTGAAAGATTATATTAATATTCTAGTGCTTTCAAGTGAATTACTTGCTTTGTCAGTGGCATTTATAGGCTTTTTCTTTTTGAGGAGGGGGAACTAAAATGTACCTCAAATTTTAGAATTGTGTTGCTGTTTACAGTGTACTTTTACATACATTGTTTTATTTATTATATCAGCAATGACCTCTTCCTTTTCCCTGATATGAAGTCACTAAAAGTGACATAAATAGACAATGAATTTCTTAGGAAAACCTTTATTTTTAGCAAGTGAAAGCAGTTCTTCATGATAGACGTACACCACTCCTTTCTTAAGAACTAAAAGTGGTCTTAACTGATATTGAGGTTCAGATGCTCTGCAACCACTGCAGGCACATCATTTTGTGTGTGTGTCCCTTTCCACTAAGTAGTTATTAATTCCATCCTAACCATGCTCTAACTTCTCATGGAAAGATATGCATGGCTAAATTACCGCAGGTTAAAAAATAAAACTCTCTCTCACAGTCTCTCTCTCACACACATACACACACATAAATATAAAAGAATCATAATTTTAATGTATCAATGTATAAAGTTCTTTTATTGTTTTTTAAACAATAAGCTAATAGCAAATTAGTAGGTAGTCTGTTCTCCAGTTTTATTTACTCCTATTTCAGAGAAAATGTGTTGTGTTATGTTTAACAAACAATTGCAGCTACACTAATTATGAGAGTAGGTCTACTTTGTGTACCTTTATTCCCTTGAATTCCTATTATTTGGGGGAAAATGTTATCCTTTTTGTATTGTTTTTATTTTTATACCTTTAAAGGCACAATTCCACTGTCTTTACCAAAAAAAAAAAAAAAATCCCTAATAACAAAGACTTCTACTGGTCAGAAATAACAGTAGATGAAGAAGTTCTTTCTGAAAAAGGCCACCAGTGCTGGCTTCGGCAGCACACCTACTAAAATCGGAATGATACGGAGAAGGTTGGCATGGCCCCTGTGCAAGCATGGCACACAAATTCATGAACTGTTCCGTATTTTTTTTGAAAAAAAGGAAAAGATCACCAGTACTACTTTATTCTGCAACCCAATTATTTTAGAATTAATGGGAAATAGGGCAGTTGTTTCTCCAGTGTAGACTTTTTCAAGGGAATTCGTGTGATGTGATTGCCAAGAATAGATTTCTACATCTGCTTAGTGGTCATTGAAGAAATGACACATTTTCAAAGCAAACCAGTTTTTTCCAGAGGCTCTTACTTTAATAAAAACAAAACAAAATATATAACCAAAGGTCCTAAAATGCTTGAAGAATGTTTCAAAGTGTAAGTTTTACTCTTGTAACATAAATAAGCATCAAGTGCATCTCTAAACTCAGTAACAGGTTATTATTTACTCAGAGCTTGAGAAGGAGTCACTACATGGGACACATACCAGGTTTTGTGTCTGTGAGTTTCCCTTCCATAGGAAGGGAATTACTCAGCATATTTTTACCACCCAGCAACACAGATAGCCTGCAATTATGTTTAAGACAAATCTTTATTGTGGAACCAAACAATCACTGCTATATTAAAATTCTCAAGTAACACAAAGATCATTTTAACTCACAAAATCAATCCACTTGATGCTTGAAATCCACAAAGAAGTCATTGTAGTTGTTCTACAACTATTCCTTTGATTTATTCTTTTGCTCCCTTCCCAAAAATCAGACACCAAGTTGAATTAAAATCCTGTTTAGAGACATCTGTAATTGATACTGTGACCCCAAATTTAATTATGTGTAAAATGATAAATAAAACAGGAAAGTTTTCAGACAATTAATATGGTGCACATCAAATATGTTCAATGCATGTTATATTTAGAAAGTCTCAACATTTAACAGGCATGTAATGCAAATGAAGTATTTTTCTTTGTATCATACACAATACATCATGAAAGAGAACATACCAGAATTGATTGAAAACCTTTCTTCCTGAGGTCCCTGCCCTGTCTCAACCAACTATCAGTGTAGAAACCAGATTAAAAGATTAGCAACAACAAAACCTTCCTGAAACTGTGGTGTGTTTTCCTTTACACAAATACATAATTGATACGACACAGCTCCATTAATGAAGACACTAGGGGCCAATGACAGGCTAACAACATGAATACGGAGGACAATTCCTTGTCACCAACCAGAACCTGTTTTTTGTTTTGTTTTGCTTTGTTTTTGTTCCTGTGGGCTTAACACAAAAAACTTTTCACGTCACTCAGATTTTTTTCTATTCTGAGATATTTTCCAGGAGTCTATTTTTATTCAATTGCTTGAGGAGTGGTGACTTATGTCCGGGCCTTTGGTTAACAATGTCTTCTAACACTTGTGTAGATCACCAGGAGCCAGTTAGCAAGGATGGTGAATGCTGGCATTCCTTAAGTGATGAACCAGCTGCATCGAAAGCCTGTGTTCAATGACATAAACTAATATTTGCAAGATAGTATTAGATAATAATAGAACAAAAGCTATGGAGCCAGAGTGCTTCAGTTCAGGTTTAGTTCTGATGCTTTCTTTGCCTTTTACCATGTTAGTTTACCTTCCTTCACTTCAATTGCCTCAATGTCAAAAACAAGATAAAACAAAGTTGTTATGAAAACTAAATGAGTTACATGTATTTATAACACTCAAAAATACATGCCATTTGTAGTATTATGTTTCCTAATTTACAGTTACTCAAAGGACATTTGATTTATGACCCTATAACTCTCCTTTCTATTCCCAGCAGAAAGTGTAGCTTCTTTAGCTATGCCACCTGTTTTCAAACTTGGCTGCAGATTGACATCACCAGGGCAAGTGTTAGAAATACTCATAGTTGGTGCAGGCTACAGCCTAGGCAGAATTTTTATTTTATGTTTTTAAATTTAATCTTATTTTTATTGTATTTTTTCCATTACTATTTAGTCCCCTTACACCCTGTCCCCCGCCCAGCAGTCACCACACTGCTGTCCATGTCCATGAGTCCTTTTGCTTTTTGCTCAATCCCTCCATCCTCTACCCAATAGCTGTCAATTTTTTGAGGCTTTCCAAATTTTCTAATGTGCAGCCAAGTTTAAGAACCACCAATCTGCATTCTTTCTTACCTAGGTGGGCCACCTTTAGAAAACATAGTCAAAGTGAGGTTTGAGGCAAATAATGCTAATTCCTAAAGTTCCTATGACATATGATGATTGTTCTTAATCTTTTGTGTGCATCGGGATTACTGACAAGACTTGTTAAAGATTGTTAGCCATGCCATAGGGCTTCTGGATCAGTACATCAGGGATAAGGCCCAAGGGTTCGAATTTCTAATGGGTTCCCATGGAATGCTCATGTTGCTGGTCCAGTGATCAGGAGCTGGGGCAGACCAGCCCATAGCAGCCATTGTACTGTCCACATCCTAAGTATGGCCTGTATTAGTTGGGGTTACCCAGAAGATATGATATAGTTACAAATACAGGTAGATAGATATTTTGTTTTCTTGAGAAATTGACTGAAATGATTGTTGAAGCTTGGTAAATCCAAAATCTGCAGGGTACAGTAGCAAATTGGAGATCCAGGGTCTCACAATTTGAGTACAAAGGCTGTATTCTGGCAGAATTCCTTCTTGCTAGGGGCAGGTCAGTCTTCGCTGTATAAAGGCCTTCAGCTGATTGGATGAGACACATCCACAATATAATCTGCTCTACTCAATGTCCACCAATTTAAATGTTAATGTTAAAAAAAAATTTCACAGAAACATCCAGAATAATCTTGGGCCAAATATCTGGGCACCATAGCCCAGTCAAGCTGACACACAAATTAACCACATATGTTCTCATCTGTATACAAGTGCAAAACCAATATGAAAAAGAAATAACCTTTTTTCTTGAAATATTTTTATTATTACAAATTACTGTTCAAAAAATGAGATTAACCATACGTTGGTAGACACAATAAGAAAATTTGAGTGGTCCAAAGTGCTTGAGTTTAGTCAAAATCAGTGACAAAGTTCTCACTGTATTTAGTTTTCCCAACAGTAAAAACTTTCTAAATAAAATTTTGAGACACTTAAGGAAAAAAATAGCACAAGACTCACTCTAAGTACAATTATGAAGCTGACTCTTCTTCCGAACAACTTCTCTAAATTGATGATAGGGCTTCAGCACTATTTTAAAACATCTAGGTTATCCTATTCTTTCCATCTGACCTGTGTCCCAATCCCAATAGTTCCTAATCTCAGCTGTAATATAACAACAAATCAAATTAGAGTCTTGCAGGGTAAGTGAAGGCAATCTGGCTTCCTCACCCAGGTGTCTGGGTAGCTAAGGGAAGCAGTGTTCCCATAGCCTTGGGGGGCCTGATAACCAGTGTTCTCACAGCCTTGAGCCTGGGTCTGATAAACTGTTCCCATAACATGAAGTGGGCTCGCATGCACAGAATTATGTTATGCTATGTAATGTTCTGGCTGTTTTCCGGCTTTGTTCCCCTCTAGTAATTAAATAGGTAGGGACTCCCAGCTGGGGGCGTTGATGAGCGATGCACAAAGAGACAGGTGCCACGATGGGTGCCACGCTGGAGAGCAAGGGCCATGACATGGAACATGCTGATAGACACGCAGCTTGCAGTGTGCATGGCTCACCCACCCGTGAATAAAGGTGTGCCAGACATCCCAACTGCTCCATGAATATTATTCTGTCTGTGTGAACACCATGGATGTGCCCAGCCTTGAAGGGTCGCAACAGAAGTGTTAATATGCTATGAAGTACAGAGATGATTTACTGACATTGACTGATTTTTATGTGGCTGAATAAACCAAATTCTTCCCAATGTTATTTTTCCAAAGAGCTGCAATGGACCTCAGAACAAAGCACGTGGAAGAACTTGTTTTTCCTACTGGGGTCCACTGCAAGGTTAGAATTGGTGGGAGAGATTTTCCAAAACATATGCTGTGTAACTATCCACACAGGATATATTAACATGCCCCAGGATGGGACAGTTCCAGATAATTCAAATAAAACCCCTTCCTTTACCCCCTGTCAGTGGCTCTCAATCCTAATTGTGTATTAAATCACTTTATGAGCTTTTATGACATACAGATGCCAGAGCTCCTCCCTAATCCAATTAAGAAATAACATCTATGATGGCTGGGGAATCACTGTATTTTAAAAGTTCCCCAGGTGATTTTAATATGCAGCCAAGGTTGAGCACCACTGACTTATATTACAAAGAAACTATAAAATATGAGGTCACTGACTTTGTAAAGAAAACAGACAATACTATTTATCATAATATAAATAAAATCTTTACAGTTACAGTTTTACTGTATAGTTACAAACTTTACACTTATAGCCAACAAAAGTTGGAAACAGCCTAGTGTGTGATGAACTTTGGGAAAAAACAAACAGAGATCTTAAGCACCTTGTAACTTTCTCTCAGCTTTATAATTCTTACTCATTGAAAAATTCTTATTCATTGAAAAATTCCACTATGAGTTAAGCATAACAATTTTCAGAATAAAATAATGATTAATAGTAGAGTTCTTTTCTTCCTTAAATGGACTTTCTGTTTACTAGTGTGATGACCTTGAAAGACAAAATACCCTGCAACCACACTGAAGTGTTCTTGCAACATTTGATCAAGTAGAGCAGAGTCCCTGTTTCGAATCAGCTGAGGAGTCTTAACAGTTCCAGCACAGATACAAGCTCAGTGAGTATCAGTGGTTGGCTGATGGAGGATGAATTGTTTTATATTAATTTCAATTCCTAAGGTATTTTAAATACATATCTTTTAATACATATATTTAAATAAGATACACACACACACACACACACACACACACTTTGATTTTAGAAAAGCAACCTAAACCTTCAGAAAACTTTTTATTGCCAAATATTTTGCCAGCCTCAAAGGGTAACTGAAAAAGATCAAGGAACTAATGTATAGAAAGAATAAGAAACACTGGGGAATTTTCATTCCCAAAATATCTCATATTTTGGATTTATGAATATGTTAATATCTGAAAAAATTATGGCTACTACAAATTCTTACTCAGTGAGGCAATCTACACATACACAAAATGACGCATGTGAAATGTCAAGTGGAACAGACAATTATCTCTATGGTTGAATTGTAAAGGTAACCGCCATGATGCCGTACTTCCCCCCCAAAGCCCATTGATTATGAGGGAAATGCTACCGGTGCTGTTAATAGAGCCCTAAGCACTGGTCACTTGCAGCAAATACTCTTGAGAAAACTCATGGTCCCAGTGAATTAAAGCAACTTTATTCTAACAGCCTATGCTCTGAAAGCACTTTGTGTGAGAAGCAGGATTCGGGGCTTGCAGACAGCATCAAGCCCAGCTTTGTCTACTTTTCTGAAATTGAAATGTTTAGACTTACTACATACACTTACTCAGGATGAGTTGCTCCATCTGTAGAGATTCAAATAACAGTGTAGAGCTTGGGAAATCTGAAACCAGTTACAATGAGATGTGTTTGAACATAATTTTTATAGCAAAAAAATTTGAAAATCTAATATATTTTTCACGTACCTTTAAATGTTTACCAAGAACAGTGTGCTCAGTGGAATTTGAGGGAAGACTTCAGGGTAATTAACTTGTAAACAGCAAAAAGATAATTTTCAAAGGCCACCAGAATGCCAGGGCTTAGTCTCCAATAAATGAGTATCACATTTATATTATTTCAATACATTTTAAGAAAGTACAAGTCTTAGTAACATGTGATTGATTCTCAAGTGGATAATGCTGGTGACATTTTTAATGGTGTATTTTGTTGTGTTCATTTTAATTTATTTAACTTCTTAGTAATATTTCATTTTGTTTGCAATTATTCCATAACTAAAATAGCTGCAACTATATTTGCAAATAAAAAACAATAGATAAGATTACAAATATAATTTGATAATTAGTATAATTAGTTTTGATAATGTTGCCTATTAATAATTATTTTATATATTTACATAATTTTATTGTTTTATCCACATTTCATATAATTATATACAACATTAATGTTATGTATAATTAAACTGCTAATATTTTGAATGCATAAAATTAAGGCATTTGACCATATGATATGTATGTGTTATTTGTAAAAATGAGTTTTGAAATTAATATACAAACACTACTTCTATTCTAACCTTATAATACAAGTTTTTTGTTTTACTTTAAAAAATGATTAAGAAATGTTACATTCAAACAGTAAGGTCATATAGATCTCTTTAAAAGTAAAACAGCACTCTCATTGAAAATTTTTAAAAATTAGATCTTATGTTTTACAAATGTACACTGAAACTGTAATTAAATTTGAGCACATAACAGATAAATAAAAGAATTACTATGAGCCAAACAAACATTTCCAATTTTTAAATCTGTAACTATAGTTAAAATTTCAGTAAGTGAAAAATATGTACAAACCTCCCTAAGTGAGAATTCCCCAGTGTTGTTTTATAGTCATTAAAATATCATTCATTTTCTGCATAGTGCTGGTTTCATCATCAGCAACTTTCTAAAATCTCAAACTAAAATATCTTTGACAGGATGAAAAATACCATTAATCAGACAAATTTTCCTGAACCATCGATTTCATAGCAAGAGTTGGGAGACGTGTAGTCAGAAGAGAAATTGTTACATTAGTATATGTAATTTATAACACTTTTTACATTAAAACAAATACTGATAACATGGAGCTAAGAACAATTCCCCCAGATGTTTAGGGTTCAACAGGAGACATCAAACATATTTGATACAGCTGCTTTCGGCTACACTTCAGCCACCTGGGACACACCACACTGCTCCCAAGGGCTCTGGGAAAAAGTAGGAGAACTATGACTGTATTCTTTTCCCCTGTTCGCTGAACTGTCAACTGCATCTCCACCCTGAATTATGCGAGCAAAAAATATGTTTCTTTGATTAAATTCAACAGGTAATGAGAACTTATTACAAACCCAGCACTCTATAGGTATTCAAAACCTACTCAAGGGTTATACACAGTAATTAAGGAAATAAAGAACACATTAATTTCTATAGCTTACAGACTCAATAAGCATGTAGGACAGATCTACATAAAATAACACATTTCAATAAACCCCATAATTGTTCCCACAAGTAATAAAATAATTACTTAGCACATACGGAGAAAGGGGAAAGACCTTAGCATTAAAGTGAGGAGCAGACACTAAGAGAGGAGACTCACTTTTTTCTTAAAAGAATTGGGTAGAGAGGGAGGGGAAATGTATCCCCCATTTGGAAGAACAGCTTGAGTAAAATAATATCATTGGCAACAATCGGGGTTTGAAAAGCACCAAGATTGGATGAGAGTGAACATGAAAACAGAAGATTACGTCTAAGTTCCAGACCTGGGGAACAATGCCAAGGCGAGTCTGAGGGAAAATCTCATGAGAGAAAAGCTTGCATTTGGGTTTGAATTATGTTGAATTTTCAGTCGTTTTGGGGACAGCCAGAAGAAAATAAAGAGTAGCATTAATGCCTGACCAACATGAGAAGAGATGACAGGGAAAAGCACAATCACTAAAATTTTTAATTATTTTGACCACAGCCTTTCTTCTTTCAACATAGAAACACAGAGCAATGGATATTCTCAATCAAGTTTTTCGTAGCATCTCTAGGGCTTAACTGGCAGCATCTCTGAGGAATGCAGTTCAACTCAGAGACAATGAGTCAAATCACCTTCCACCGAATGGCATTTCTGTCAGAATCACTTCCCCACATGCACCCAAAGTTTTGCTGACTCTTCCCAAAGTCTAATTATTAACTTGAACTTACCCCAAGGACACTAGAAAACTATGTGTCTGGTGAAGGGGCCTAGAATATCAAGGTGAAGTGCAGGTAGCATGATCACACTCCCATCCTTGCACTACTGGAAAGATGGCATGGTGCAAGCTCCTACGAGAAGATAAGCAAAAGGACCACAAGACTTTCCTGCATTTGGCCACCTGATGTATTTTAAAAATACAGAGTAACCCAAAGAAAAACCAGGCCCATGCGATCCAGGCTCAGCCCAGACTTATTGTTAAAGAAACACAATAGACTAGAGGAACCAGAAGGAATTAAAAGACATTCAAATTATTTAAAGATGTCTTGTTTTAAAATGGCAGCAGTATGGAAATATACTTTGAAAACCACAAATCATCTTAAATATCCATTCTGCCCATCTGTCTAATTCTTAACATTCTTCACATGTATAGCAGCAACTCCTAAAAATCTTTCTCTCGGATACTATCATCTCCAACCAAGCACTCTACTCAGCCCACCATCCCATGAGGATTTTTGTTTTTCCTTCCTCTCATTTTCCTTCCATTTGCTACTCTTTTATCTCTTCCAAATGACCTCATTCTACCTTTTCAATTTGTTTTCCATCAGATCAAAGTAGCATCTAAGTAACATAGGAACTGTAAGAAATCTCCTTGGATGTCAAGGGCAAGGAGAAAAGAAGGGGCAAACGCGGGGAGGGGAAATCACACATACATTAACGTTTTTTGTTCACACCACATGTAAACACTTAGTTTCAAACTAATTTACCATTATTATGTTTTTTTTCTGTTCTCAAACTCCAAGCCCTTCAGAAGACAATTAGAATTCTCAGGAGGTCTTCTTTTGCAGGATCCCTTGGGCTTTTGAAATCAGTGGGAAACTGAAGAGAAATCTCCATGTCAAACCACAGAAACCTCAAGGGTCCTCTAACCTTGAAGATGCCAAATGTCTTCAATGGTTTCCTGGCACCTGAGATGAAACGCTAAGCACACAGTGCTCGCAGGCCTGTGGTTTCGGCATTGCCACTCACCAGAGAGCAAGCATGGAATTTATGTCTGCTCCGAGAACTAGTGAACTGATAGTCCAACCTGGCCTCTTTTTCTCCCCCAGACTTGTTTT
Organism: Anoura caudifer; assembly: GCA_004027475.1. Taxonomy (NCBI): domain Eukaryota; kingdom Metazoa; phylum Chordata; class Mammalia; order Chiroptera; family Phyllostomidae; genus Anoura; species Anoura caudifer. The sequence continues at coordinate 16,828 of PVKU01008189.1, forward strand.
AGTCCTGTTTTGCTTCTAATGAGTAAGAAAATGTTAATTGCATTACTAATCAAATTTTATTTAATTTTTTAAATGTTAGAGTACCATCAAGACAGAAAAATTTTATAAAAATACATTTATTTTTTTTCTAAAATGTTCAAGTAATTTTAGGTTATTGGTCATGAACATCTAGCTAACTAAAAATATTTATATAAATCTCTAGTTTCAATTACATAAACTGTAATGATACTAGAATAACAACATATTAAACGCAACTTAAACTATCCTTTCACACATAGTAAGACCTTGATAAATATTCATAAATGAATCATTCTCCTTCAAGAGACTAAATTGTTGATAGTGATTACAGATAACAATGTCTTTACTAGAAAACTGAAACATTACTTTTTTTCTGAAAAACGAAACAAAAATTCTTTAAGCAAATTTTCTCTTAAGGAATCCAATTTCAGGTAGTTTATTTCAATCATGTTCTCTATGGTTATATTTCAGACATTTTAAGAATAACTATAAATGTATCAGAGAATGTTACATTCTTAATCTCCATTTACATAACAATAAACCACCTTATAGTGATTTCAGAGTAACAGGGGCTATAATTATGGTGGAAAATGTCAGAATGCTCTAACATACTGCTTACTCAACCCTCACCCTGCCTAGACTACTATAATTATGTGATTTATGACTATCCTTTATATCTACTCAACTATTTATTTAGCTGCGTAAAGAGACATCAACCTAAGTAGCACCAAGTTGCATATTTTACCTTTGTGCTAGATTGCTTCAAAGACATTATTGAATTATAACTGAGTAACAGATAACAGTTACATAAAATAAATGAAAATCATACAAAGTGAATGAATTCTTGTTAAAGCATATGTGTACCACTTACCTCTTAAGAGAAATGCTGATACTTGAACTGGTTGAAAGAAAATTTGAAATAAAGTTCCTTAATTTTTCATAGCTAAAAAAATATTTAAGCAAATTTGCTTATTCTGTGAATGCATTTGTTTAATAGCATTATAAAGTATTAGATCTAAGACACCATTATATTTGCAGACAGCATATTCTTAGGTCACAAAATTATGATTCATATATATCAAGTCACTTAGCACTGCTGGTAAGTGTTGCCAGCCTGAAATATAAAACAGGGAGGATAATAAAACTTTAACAAGCAGCTATAAAACTAATGAAATATAATCTCACATATACTACACTAATTCATCCAGGAGGAAATACAATCGCCCAATCCTGAGGAAGAGGAAATGAAGCCAGCTCCATAAAACACATATTCATCATAGTAACATGGATCATTTTAGAATTAGAACTAAAAGAGAATTCAAGCTGGTTACAGTAGTACAATTATCATAGCTGAATAGATGAGGATGACAGGATAAAGCACAGTTCACAAGTGCTTATTTTGGCTCTGTATTTAACACTATAGAAATAAAAATATTGATGTTATTTTTAATGGGGATAATCTTTCATCCTGAGGACAAAGAAATGTCATGATAGACAGATTGAGCAGTGTTTAAAAAGTTAGTTATGACTTCCAAGATCAATATGTAAGGGGGTCATGAGTTTATTTATATATGGTTTTCATGTACCTATAATAGCTATGCAATCTATTCCAAAATAACTTCAGGTTGATGTTTATTACTATGTCCCTCAAGGTCATAATTTGACAATCATGTGTACCACCTCCCCACCTCTTATTCCTTGTTCTTGTCTGGTTTTGAGAACCTAAAATTCCAAATTTAAGTATAAGGGAGGAGAAAGAGAAAGGAAAGAATGAGAAAAGGAACAGTGAGGAGGGTAAATGAAGTAACAGAAAAGATGCCATTTGTTATGCAAGTTCTTTCTCTGTAGCTTTGATGTTCTGCACACAAAGTGATTTAAATCAAGAAGCCTAACAAAGAATGAACTTATCCAAAAGAAGGAATCAGAATAGCCAAGATTTCCTTTTAAGAGACAGCCTCTGTGGTTGCGCATGCAGTAGAGTTTACACATCCAAATAAATTTGTGAAGGGAAACAGGTGGACAGTTGTCTATTCTCAGAAGCATCCACAAGACAAGTAGGAGTTCTGAAGAGTTTTCAGAGTAGGAATTGAGGAAAAAAATAGAGGAATTCATATCAGTGATAGACTTCTATCATCCAAGAGGCTAAGAAAACACATAACATCAAGTAAGGTCAAATAAGGAATAAAATAAGATACAGGACTCAGTTCAGGTATGTTTATAGATAAGTAAAAATAATGAGGAAGAGCAATGTGGTGTACAGAAATTGTATAGAGGTTGTCTGCTGCAGGTTGAATTGACTAAAGCATTTTTAAAGCCTCACACTAATAAGGTGATTGAAAAGACAGCAATGAAAAGAAATAAGGTGTATTGAGGTAGAGGAGATCTCGGAATGGGTGGCAGCCGCAGCCACTCTCTGTGGAGGGAGCATAGGCAGTACTGGTCCACCTCCAGGGAGAGAGAACACAGGTGCCAAGAAAGGTCCTGGTCCCTGGAGAGAGATCAGAGAAGGAGCCGCTCTCGGTCCCCACACAGAATACACTCCAGGCTCCCCAAGGTGACATAGACCCGCATCTCCTTCCCCTTCTCTACTGAAAAAAAGAAGAGATGAGGAAAAGAAAGCAAAAGAAACAAAGCAAAGACATCAGAATACTGAGGAAGACTTGGAGGGCAAAACAAAGGAAGAAATAGAAACGGTGAAGTTAATGGGATTTGCCTCCTTCTACTCCACAAAAGGAAAAAAGGTGGATGGTTCTGTAAATGCCTGTGCCATAAATGTGTCTCAGAAGAGGAAGTACAGGCAATATATGAATCGAAAAGGTGGATTCAACAGACCTTTGGATTTCATTGCATGAGAATTGAAATGTTGAAGAATGATTTTTTCCCATTGTGATCAGAAGAGTGGATGTTATATTTTATATTTCATATTCATCAAAACAGGATCACAGTCTTTCCTCCTTGCAAAGTAAGAAAATTTTATTCATGATGTGATCAGTTCACTTATCCTGCCTCAGAAGAAGAAGAAAGGTTAAATAATTACATTTTTTTTCTTATAGGAAATATCATTTGGGACAGTCATCAACCCCATTTTCTTTTTGTTCTTATTCCTGTGGAAGCTGTATATGTTTTCTTTTTGGATACTCGTTAGGACTTTTTTAAACACATGAAAGTAATTTGGAGGTAAGTTACTCACATAAAGCAATATTTCTTTTTTAAAAAAGAGATAAGGTGTGGCATAAATATATAAATAATAAGAACAACTTTTTCTTTTTTTCACTCTTCATTTTATAAATAGAAACAAAATATAAGGTTTAACTCTAATACAACTAATCAAGTTCATCTTACTTTCTATGATATCATTTATCTTTTTAAAATAAGTATACTCAACTTCCAGTCAAAATGGCAGCATAGCCCTAGCTGGTGTAGCTCAGTGGATTGAGCATGGGGTGCACATGCTCGATACCCAGTCAGGGCACATGCCTGGATTGTGGGCCAGGTCTCCAGTGGTGGGGGAGGCATATGAGAAGCAGCCACACACTGATGTTTCTTTCCCTCTCTTTCTCCCTCCCTTTCCCTCTCCCTAAAATAAATAAATAAATAAAATCCTTTTAAAAAAATAGCAGCATACATAAATGCATTACTCATCTCCTCCCACAACCATATCAAAAGTACAACTAAGCTACAGAACCACCATCATATAGAACCACCTTAAATTTGGCTCAAAGTCCTACAGCTAGAGAATTAAAGAAGAAACCACATCAAGACTGGTAGGAGGGGCTGAGACATGGAACAGGCTAGTCCCACACCCACATGTGACAGTTGAAAATTGAAGGGATATCTCTGCTGCAGAGGTCACTTCTGAGGAGTGAGGGGCCCCAGCCCCACACCAGGACACCCAGCTTAGGGTTTCAGTGCCAACAAGAGAAGTCCCCATAAATTCTGACTGTAAAAACCAGCAGGGATTAAGGCTGAAAAAGACAGAAGCTTCTGGAGTCCCAGGCAGTTCCTCTTAAAGGCCCACACACAGACCTACTCAGACTCACTCCCTATGAGCTCCAGCACTGGGACAGCAGCTTGAAAATCAATAGAAACATATGGAGATGAACTGAATTGTCTGACATCAGGGCAAGAGCTGAGGGAGCACAGCGTTCTCCCAGACAAAAGTGCTGGTAGAGGCCATTGCTCCTTTGATGAGCCCTCCCCCAATAGAGCTGGCAGGCAAGCATCATATCTGAGTTTCATCAACCTAACAGTGTTGGCCCCACCCTGGTGATTCCTTGAGACCTCACCCCACCCAACATGCCGGCCCAACCAAGCTATTTTCAGTAGCTTTTCCATACGTATGGCCTATCTTGGCTCATGCTTCAGATTTTCCTAAACTCTCAAACAAGTAGCCTCTTCCCGCAGAGCACCTTCTCCCTCTCATTAAGTGGCCTCCACCTGGCATTAGCAGCAGCTACCTATGGTTAACAACTTGATCTTGTCTGGGTAACTCCAAGCACAGAACAAGCAGCAGCCATCTGCAGATTGCTTTGTAGCACATGCAGGGTGGCCTAGATAGAACAGAGGTGATAGCTGACCTTGGCCTGCCCCTCCCAGAAGGCCCTAGAGCCAGTACACCCTGGATAACTTTAGACTACATCAAAGCACCATCAACCACTCCCACAAGTGACACACTCAAGGTGTGGACTCAGCCAGCACCATAGCTCCACCGAATTCAATCCCTTTCTGTGTGGTGAGCTCCTACAAAGCTGATCCTCCACAATGGCCACTGGTCATGACAGTCCTTACAGCTGATTGGCCTGGGGGTAAATCTTTCCCCTTTATGTGCCAATAGCAATCAAAGCTTAACTACAAGAGGAGGGTGCACACAGCCCACATAAGGGGAGCACCTTGAGTGCACAGCTTGGGTGAACAAAGAGGATGTGCCATTGAACACTACTGAACACCTACGTTAGGTCACAGGAAGACTGCCAAAACAAGGAAGAAAAGAATCGTGTCCCAAGTGAAATAACACAACAAAACTATAGAAAAAGAATTAAACAAAATGGAGATGAGCAATCTACTAGATGCAGAGTTCAAAACATTGATTAAAAGTTTGCTCAAAGAACTTAGTGAGAACTTCAACAGCATAAAAAAAAAAACAGTCAGAAAGGATGGATACACTAATTAAAATGAAGAATAACTTACAGGGAATCAACAGTAGGGTAGGTGAATCTGAGAATCAAATCAGTGATTTAAAATGTAAGGAAGCAAAAAAAAAAAAAAAAATCAGGACAGCAAAAAGAAAAGAGAATCCAGCAATACAAAAAAGTGAGGATAGCGTAAGGAGCCTCTGGGACAGCTTTGGACATACCAATATGCACATCATGTCCATGGCCAGCAGAAGAGAGAAAGCAAGAAATGATTGTGGGGGGAGGTGGGAGAAGGTATAATGGGGGAAAAAGGTAATGAAAAATACAATTTAAAAAAGAAATTAAAAAATATACTACTGGAAAAAAAATAAAAAGAAAGGCTATTTGAAAAAACAATGGCAGAAAACTTCCCTAACTTGGTAAAGAAAATAGGCATACAGGTCCAAGAATCACAGAGAGTTCCAAACAAAGTGAACTGAAAGGTGCTCACACCAAGACTCATCATAGTTAAAATGCCAAAGGTGGAATCTTAAAAGCAGCAAGAGAAAATCAATTAAGCTCCCATAAAAAATCAAAGGAGCCCCCATAAAAACTTTCAGCTGATTTCTCAACAGAAACATTTCATGTCAGAAGGGCCTGGCAAGAAATACTCAAAGTGATGGAAAGTAAGGACCCACAACCAAGATTGCTCTACCCAGCAAAGCTTATTGAGAATCAAAGGACAAATAAAGAGCTTTCCAGACAAGAAAAATCTAAAAGAGTTCATCACCATCAAACCAGTATATATGAAATGTTAAAAGGTCTTCTTTAAGAGGAAGAAAAGAGGACTTCTGGCCAAGATGGAGGTGTAGGTGGACACACTGTGCCTCCTCTCACAACCCAAATTAAGGACAACAAAAATTTAGAAACAACAAAAAAAACAATCAGAACAGATAGAAAATTGAATTGTATGGAAGTCCGAGAATGATTCACCCAGACTGGTAAGAGGGGTGAAGTTGACAGCTGGCAGAGAGGGATCACAGCAGGAAAAAGAAGTGGCTAGTGGTCCTAGATGTGCACAGGCAGCGGTTGGCACACTGGTGGCAGTTACCAGACACTGGAGGCAACGAGCAGACCCAGAGAGGCACACAAGGCAGCTGACTGAGGTCACACATTCCCACCCAGATAAACCAAACAAAAATGGGCAGCGAGACAGACTGGGCAACCTAGGGCCCCAGCACCAGGAAATAAAGCCTAAAAGCACTGATTAAAAACATTTGTGGGGGTTGAAGTGCCAGGAGAGACTCCCATCCTCACAGAGGGGACTGAAATCCGAGAGAGAGTGGAGCAAGCACCATTGTTTCCTCTGTGACCCTGCCCCCACATACAGCATCACAGCTCTGCAACTGGGTTGCCCCGCCCTGGTGAACACCTAAGGCTCCACCCCTCATACATAACAGGCATGACCAGACCAAAAAAAGAAAAAAGAAAAAAGTGACTCAAATGAAAGAACAAGTCCAACCACCAAAGCCAATACTTTTAAGCAACCAAGAGCTAGCCGACCTATCAGATGCATAGTCCAAAGCACTGGTGATCAGGATGCTTACAGAATTGGTTGATTTTGGTTGCAAATTAGATGAACAAATGAAGGCTACAATAAGTGAAATGAAGGAAAATGCACAGGGAACCAATACTGATGGGAGGAAAACTGGGACTCAAATTGATGGAGTGGACCAGAAGGAAGAAAGAAACAACCAAACAGAAAAGAAGGAAGAAACAAGAATCAAAAAATGAGGAGAGGCTTAGCAACCTCCAGGACATCTTTAAATGTCCCAACATCCGAATTATAGGGGTACCAGAAGGGGAAGAGGAAGAGCAACAGGTGGAAAACTTATTTGAACAAATAATAAAGGAGAACTTCCCCAATCTGGCAAAGGAAATAGACTTCCAGGAAGTCCAGGAAGCTCAGAGAGTCCCTAAGAAGTTGGACCTAAGGAGGAACACACCAAGGCACATTATAATTACATTAGCCAAGATTAAAATGAAGGAGAGAATTCTAGAAGCAGCTATAGATAAGGGGACAGTCACTTACAAAGGAGATCCCATGCTGGGATTCCAGCTGATTTCTCAAAAGAGACCTTCCAGGCAAGAAGGGGCTGGAAAGAAGTATTCCAAGTCATGAAAGACAAGGACCTACATCCAAGATTGCTCTATCCAGCAAAGGTGTCATTTAGAATGGAAGGGAAGATAAAGTGCTTCTCAGATAAGGTCACATTAAAGGAGTTTATCATCACCAAGCCCTTATTATATGAAATGTTAAAGAGACTTATCTAAGAAAAAGAAGATAAAAAATATGAACAGTAAAATGACAGCAAACTCAATTATTAACAACCACACCTAAAACAAAAGCAAGAGCTAACTAAGCAAACAGCTAGAACATGAACAGAACCACTGAAATGGAGAGCACTTGAAGGGTTAGCAACAGGGGAGTAGGAGAAGGAAAGAGGGGGGAAGGTACAGAGAATAAGTAGCATAGATGGTAGAAAGAAAATAGATGGGGGTAAGAATAGTATGGGAAATGTAGAAGCTAAAGAACTTATGACACATGGACATGAACTAAAGGGTGGGGAATGTGGGTGGGAGGGCATGTGCATAGTAGAGGGAAATGAAGGGGGAAATGGGACAACTCTAATAACATAATCAATAAAATATATTAAAAATAAAATAATAAAATAAAATAAAAAAGGAAGAAAGGATAAAATATGAACAATAAAATGGAAACAAATACATATTTACCAACAATTGAATCTAAAGAAAACAAATGAACAGAACAAAAATAAGCAGAACAGAGACAAACTCAGATATGGAAAATATTGTGACAGTTGCCAGGTGGGAGGGTGGGGGGGTGATAGGTGAAGGGTGAAGGGGTTGGGAAGTACAACTGGTTGTTACAGAAAAGTCATGGGGATGTAGCATACAACACAGGGAATAGAGTCAATAATAGTCTAATAACTCTGTATGATGTCAGATGGGTGTGAGATTTATCACAATGATTACTTAGTAAGTTATGTAATGTCTAATCACTGGGATGTACATCCGAAACTAATATAATAACGTATGTAAATTGTAATGAAAAAATGATTTAAAAATAAATAAATGAAATATGGTCTTAAAATTGTCCTCTTCTAAAAAGATAAGTTTCATTATTTCTCACCGACCCTGAAATTTTATTTTTTTATCAAATCATACTTTATTTAAATATTTTATATTCTTAATACATTTGGTTTTTTCAGATTCTTTCAGTTTCTCTTTTTTAATTACTTCATTGTTATTCAATTACAGTTGTCTGCACTTTTCCCCCACAACTCCCCCCCACCCCAGGCAATCCCACCTCCCTCCCTTCCACCCTCCCCCTCGGTTTTGTCCATGTGTCCTTTATAGTTGTTCCTGTAAACCCTTCCCCCTACTGTTGCCTCCTCCTTCCCCTCTGGCTATTATTAGATTGTTCTTAATTTCAATGTCTCTGGTTATATTTTGTTTGCTTTTTTCATTTTTTTATTATGTTCCAGTTAAAGGTGAGATCATATGGTATTTGTTTCTCACCAGGACCCTGAAATTTTAATAGCCAGGTAGCATATTGCTCATTTTTAAACTGATAATTATTCAGTTTATTACTCACTTATGATGGATGTCCTAAGAATTAATAATACTAAAAGAAAAAAAAAACACTTTATAGAAATAAAATAATGAGGTTTGCAAGAGTTGTAGGTTGATAAAGAAGGTTCATTTTTGTTCTACCCAGTATTAATGACTGGTCATTCTTTTCAATAAAAATAATATCAAAATAGCAATGCCTTTAACATCTATCTGCTATCACTGATTACTAATAATCCTATCAATCTATGGTGGGGCACCAGGGAACCTCAATATAAACAGTAAAAATAGATAATTTTTAAATATGAGGGGGCGATGGGGTGTAAGGGGACCAAATGGTAATGGGGAAAAATACAATAAAAATTAACTCAAAAAATAATAATATGAAAAATGCTCTGTGGAATAGGAGAACTGAATTAGGTCACATTCATGTTTTAAGCCAGTAATTCGGGTTGTTAACATTTTACAGGCTGAAAACAAGCTTTTTTAGGTTGCTTTCATTGTAAGGCTTTCTTGCAGCGCCATCTTGTGGTAAGCCAAACACATACCAGTTTATTTCAAATTGTGTTAAAAGTCCCAAAGAGAAAGAATGTGCTATTTGATGGATTGAGTTCAAGCTGAGAACCATCTTACCAAAAAGTGCCTACGCAGAGTTAGCTGTGTAGCCTCATAGTATAGCTCTAAGCCTAGGCACGTAGTTACAAGCAAGCTCAGATATTGTTTGTTTGAAGTCAAAACCAAGTCAGCATAGGGGAGAAGACCTCAGGCAGCAAATAAAACTTCCCATTTCTGAACTGTTTAATATTCTGAGTATCTTATATAAAAGACCTATCAACTATTCAAAGTTGTGTTATTTATATAATCATTTCCAAAATCACAACTTACAGTCAATATTTTATAACCATAGTGCCTTTTTTATCTAACTAAAAAAATCTGGGTACATAAATAGATAAGTTTAAGTGCACATATGGGGCAAATCAGAGCAGTTCAAATGGGAAATATTAAACCCACAGCATGACATTGTCCTTTTCTCATTTGGATCATGCGCATCTATCTTCAAAAGTACAAAACCAACTTTTGTTCCAACTCTCTTTTACTTAATTCTCAATATCATTTCTAACACTGAGGGATGGGTATAATCATTCAAGGCATGATAACAGTGAGATTAGTTGAAGAGATTTATATTCTGTAAGTTAAGGTTTTTTTCTGAGGGTCTGAACTTAGAAATTAAAACACAAGTTGATAAATGAGTGATTCAGAATTTAAATACAAAAGTTCTTATAAATCCTTTAAATTTTTTTCAGATGTAAAACATTGCTAAAATTTAAATATAGTAAAAAACTGTGGACTTTTGGCTCCAGTAGAGGCATAGATAGATATAGTTTGCTTCCTCACAGAACCAAAAGAAGAACAAGAACAATTTAAAATAAAAAAACAACCAGGAGTGCCAGAAAATTGAACTGTATGGAAGTCCAACAACCAAAGAGTTAAAGAAGATACATCCATTCTGACTGGGAGGAGGGGTGAAAGTGGGCAGCTGGAAAGGAGAGGACACTGGAAAAGCAGCAGGTAAAGGCCGGGGCAGGTAAGGTGGTAGCTAGCAGTCCCACACTTGGGTGCAGATAAACTGAGAAGAACAAATAGGAAACAAGATAAGCCACACAAACCAGGGTTCCAGCATAGGAAAAGAAAGCCTCAAACCTCTGGCTGTAAAAATATGTAGGGGTTGCAGCAGCAGGAGAAACTCCCAACCTCCCAGGAGAGTTTGTTGGAGAGACCCACAGGGCCCTAGAACATACACAAACCCACCCACCTGGGAATCAGCACCAGAAGAGCCCAATTTGCTTGTGGGTAGCAGGGGAAGTGACTGAAAGCCAACCAAGAGCCAAGCAAATGGCACTGTTCCCTCTTGGACCCCTCCTCCACTTACAATGCCACAAGGCAGTGAAGTAGGTTGCCCCACCATGTTGAATACCTAAGGCTCAGGCCCTTACAATTTAATAGGTACACCAAGGCAAAAAAATGTATCCCAAATGAAAGAACAGATCAAAACTCCAAAAATAGAACTAAGTGAGGAAGAGATAGCCAATCCATCAGATGCAGAGTTCAAAAACACTGGTAATCAGGATGCTCACAGAAATGGTTGAGTATGGTTGTAAAATAGAGAAAAAAGTGAAGGCTATGCAAAGTGAAATAAAGAAAAATATACAAGGAACCAACAGTGAAGGGAAGGAAACTGAGGCTCTAATCAACGATTTTAAGCAGAAGTAGGAAATAAACATTCAACCAGAACAGAATGAGGAACACAAGAATTCAAAAAAAATGAGGAGAAGCTTAGGAACCTCTGGGACAACTTTAAGCATTCCAACATCTGAATCATAGGGCTGCCAAAAAGAGGACAAGAAGAGCAAGAAAATGAAAACTTATTTGAAAATATAATGAAGGAGAACTTGCCCAATCTGGCAAAAGAAATAGACTTCCAGGAAGTCCAGGAAGCTCAGAGAGTCCCAAAGAAGGTGGACCCAGGAAGAACACACCAAGGCATCACAATTACATTACCCAAGATTGGGTAATCATACTTACATTACCCAAGATTAAAAATAAGGAGAAAGCCTTAAAAGCATGAAGAGAAAAGGAGACGGTTACCTGGAATGGAGTTCCCATCAGACTATCAGCTGATTTCTCAAAAGAAACCTTATAGGAAGAAGGGGCAGGAAAGAAGTATTCAAAGTCATAAATGGCAAGGAACTACATCCAAGATTACTCTATCCAGCAAAGCTATCATTTAGAATGGAAGGGCAGATAAAGTGCTTCCCAGATAAGGTCAAGTTAAAGGGGTTCATCATCACCAAGCCTTCATTATATCAAATGTTAAAGGGACTTATCTAAGAAAAAAAGATCAAGCTATGAACAGTAAAATGACAACAAACTCACAACTATCAACAACTGAATAAAAACAAAACCAAACTAAGCAAACAATTAGAACAGGAACAGAATTACAGAAATAGAGATCACATGGAAGGTTATCACTAGGGAGATGGATCGGGGAGAATGGGGAAAAAGGTACAGGGAATAAGAAGCATAAATGGTAGGTACAAAATAGACAGGTGGAGGTTAAGTATAGTATAGGAAAGTGAGAAGCCAAAGAACTTACATGTATGATCCATAGACATGAACTAGGGGGAAGAATGCTGGTGAGAGCGGGGTACAGGGTGGAGGAGAATAAAGAGGAGAAAAAATGGGACAACTGTAATAACATAATCAATAAATTATACTTTTTAAAGAGCTATGGAGAAGTACAATTTTGTTAATGATTTCTTTTACTTTATAAAGGAGAAAATGAGCTGATGAAATTTCTTCCTTTGAGAGTATAAAGAGAGAGAAATGTGGCCATTTAAACTGTATTTTCTTATTGCTTTAAGAAATGCCAAGCACTTTCAAACATATCTCAGACTATAAAATTTAAATACACCAGTCGGCTTTGTGAAACAAATTTCTAATTTACATTTTTTTCTCTTTTCTCTTCTCTATTGAACACCAACTATAAATTGCTTATTATATCTAAAATATATAAAATCATCCCAAGGTACAAAATCAGAAAGAACATACCATAAATATAAATTTAGGGTTTTAAACTGTCACTGCTTTTATCACTCCATCTCATATAGTGACTTTCTATAATATGTTCATGACTTTATGATAGTTTTCTGTAAAATAAGCTTGTTCTGATCACTTTTAGTAGAAAAGAAGGATATATAAAGAATTTTTTTTAAAAAATGACCTAGTAAGTATACATCCTAAAGAAGAAAGCAAAGAAATGTATTGAGTAAAGATGGTGTTTATTTAGCCCCAAAATTAGATGAACAAAATTATTTTGGTTATGAGTGTCTATTATGGAAAATAAACCCTCTAAATAGACATAATAAAAAAGTAGAAAGCCTACAGAAATCTTGACACAGTTAACTGGCATACTAATTAAGGGGGATGAGACCACAATTAAGACCAGTTAAAACGTTATTTAATTGTCTGCCAATCCCAGAAAAATTTAATTTAGCCACCATGTGTTTGTTTCAACAGGCAGCTGCCACTGGTAGGCCTACAAACCAAAAATCTCCTGAAACTTCAATTCTTATTAAGGAGAAGAAGGACGTTCAGAAGAACTGGCCATGCGTTAACATCAAGGAGAGAGTATTGGTCAACTTCAAAGCTACATATTAGTTGCATTAAGAAGAAAGATGATTGGGGGCAATCTTAGTCAACTGTTTTTTTTTTTAAACTGCAAATTATAGAAACTCATTTGAGATTGTTTAAGCAAAGAACAATTATTAGTGTAGTAACAATAATCCTATTATCAAGGCAGTCATTATTAGTGTATAGTTCTACCAAAGCACAATCCAAAGACTATGATGAGATTAGTTATAGAAATTAAATTAAGTATTTAGAAAGATGTGTAACATTTCAAAGTGTACTTTTGTTTGTTAGTTCTTTAATTGAAGAAAGAGTTTAGGCTTCATATTAGTTTCTTATGGACATTGTAACAAATTACCACAAACTTTGTGGCTAACAACAGAAATTTTTTCTCTCCCGATTCTGGAAGCCACCCCCCCAATCGTTTTAAAAGGGGTCCTTGAGCTGGGGAAGCATCTTTGCCAACATAAGCAGCAAGCAGGAAGTGCTTAAGACTTTACCACCACTGCCTCCAAGGATGGCCACCAGCCAGTGACTGGTTGGTGAGGTAGTGGGAAAGCCCAGCAACTTTGCCTTGAGTCAGGACAAACAGCGCATTGTAACTAACATTCCAGGGTTACCCTGCTGAACCAGGCTGTTGCCAGCCTTGCTTGTAATAGCACCCTTGCTTATTACCTTCGCTCTTATGCATCTCTCCTTCCCTTACTAGTTTACTTGAGAGCATTTTCTTAACAAATTATTAGTATATGAAACCTTGCCTAAGGTCTCTTTATTTTGAAGAAACTGACCTAATACAAAAGGTATTTCACAGATGCCTTATTTAATGTCCCCTTAGGCTGGCGAACCCAACCTAAGACAAAACCTATTTTATACAAGTTTTATACAAATGTATTTCATACAAACAAAAGGCAATAAGAGCATCCAAACCTCACTGAAGAACCAGACCCAGATCATCCATCTCTCTTTCTCTCTGGGCTTCCAGAGCCTCATGAACTCTTCCCTCTGCTTCTTTTTGTATGTCTATTTTATTTTTGTCCTTGCACACATCTGTCCCTGTTTTACTGAAATGGCTATAACCATCAACATAACTTTTGGGTCTCAATTTATCATTTCCTTCCATTTAATATAGGAACTTTCCACAATCAGGTAATGAACTTTAAAAAAAGTTTATTTAATGAACTTTAATAAGAAAAGAAGGATGACTTCATAGTTCTGAAAAAAAATCACAAAACTCTTTACAGTGATAAGCCAGATTAATTAATTCTTGGTCCCATTTAAGTGTGGAATAAAAGTGGATCTGATTGACCCAGACTGTTGGGGGACATAACAATGACACTGGATAAGATTGTTACCATAATTATTGAGCTAATTATTGCAAAGGAAATTAGACATTGGCCTTAATAAACTGCAGGGCATGAGCCTGTTTGCTTCACCAGGAAGCTATAACTTCATGCCCCAAGGGATCACAACATTGCTCCACCAGAGGAATTAACACTTCTTTCGCCCCATATGGAACCAGATTGTTGGAGGTCGCAAGGGAAGATGCTGGACCAAAGAGGCCTGTCAGTCTAACTTGGGGGCGGATCCATCACACAGCCTTCAAAAGCTTGGGAAGTTGATTGGTTCTTTCGAAAAAGCACCTGGTCTGTCCCAAACCCACGCTAATGTAGTCCTAGGGGAACAAAGGAATCGCTCTCTCATGCCCACCCGGTAACACACTCGCCCCGTGCATTCCTGCATTCTCTCTCACCCGCTGGGCACTGACCATGTGGGTCTAGCAACTACCGGGGGCTCAGAAGGCTGTGTGGAATCCAAAAGTTTAAGCTTTAATACGAAACAGAAACTCTGGATACTGGTTTTATTTTGGCCTTGCTGAAGACGTGGTTGGACTTTTTCCACAGCAGGACAGAGGGCGATGGAACTGGAAACCCAGGGGCAGATTTCTACCCAAATAAATCATCTTGCCGCAGCACAACCTCCTGTGTGTGGATCCTAGGAATGCTTTCCTCACAATCCAGGGGAAGAGCCTACTTTCTACCTGCAACAGAGTCAGTAAAATTATAAAATATACAAATGACTGCCACACTTTTAAAAATGTCTTTCTCTTTGAAAAGAAGAGGTGCATGGTGTGGACAGATACCACCCCAGTGGAAGCTACAGAAAATATCTGGACGAAGACACGTGGAGCCTTATTTCTGGAGCCTTAACCAACTCAGGGAAACCCTGATTGATGCAGAGGTATATCCTGGGCCAACAATGTTTGTGTTTGAGTACTGAAAATTCTTAAAGTGAATGTAACATAAAGTAAAAATGTTAATAATTAAGCCTTTTACTGAAGAGTAAAATCATGAGTTGGTCACTGGGAGCTTTATTGGTTAGACTAACATAACTTTTCTACTGTCATTAAATACAATATTATGATTAATATTTAAAAGCTAGCTATCACTTAATAAGTACCTATCATATACCAGGCATTGTATTTAAATCTCTATATGTAATAGCTCATTTAATTGTCACAATAATACTTTGAAATGTATTTTATTCCTATTTTAAAGGTCCCCAAACTAAAACTCAGGAAGTAATAATTTATTCACAGCCACACAGCTAGTAACCTGGAAGGGAAACCTAGGTCTTTATTAGCAAAGCCCAAATCATTTCTACCCTACCATGCCACCTAACCTGTGTAACATCTTTTTTCCACAGTGTCAACCAACAATCCTATTTCTAAATCAGTGCTAGTTCTGCTCTCTCAGCTGCCCCAGCTTCATTTCCTTCTTTTTCAGAAGTCTTCCCCAAGGTGTTACAGTGTTAATGAAAGAAGACTCACGAAGAGTGGAGAGCATATCACATGTACGTATACTCCATTTCGTGCCTTGTCCAGTTTCACAGAATATGCACACGCTTCCTCTATGGGGGATAATGAACCCTCATCTGGTTCCATGTGAGAACTTCTGAGCAAACTTAAATGTTCCTGCCTCTGGAGTGAATTAAGTGCAATTAGATAACAGGCAGTGGAATATACCAAATAATATCTTACTCTACTCTGGTTATGTTTTTAAGAAAATTAACTGGGTAAAACCTAAGCCATTGAATAATGTTAAAGATGGAGAATACTTCTTGATTGTCCTTGGTGAAAATGGGAAATTAAATGTGACTTCACCTCACTGAAGCTTTACATCAAAGATTACTGCTTAAGGATAGACCATACAATAGAAAAAACTACCGCCTTATGGCAAGTCAGAAAAATAACAGTGTACACTTTAAATGGTTAATTTGAATACACTTACAGATCATTAAACACCACACATCTGTCATTGACTACACATTCACTATTGTGTTAAATAATTTAAACTTAATTCAGCACAATATGCCTGATCTAAATGTCTTCTTATGACTCAGGCAATGTGTTTGATTCTGAGGTTACCACTATGAGTCATCCATGGGTCTTAATCACAAGTAGGGAACTTATAATCTTGTTATCACATAATTAAGTCCTTATTGATTCAAGCACATGAATTTATATATAATATATACACATATATATATTAGATATTGAGTACATTCTTCTAGGAACTGGGGATCCAAGTTGAGAAAAAATACCATTGCTGCTTTAACAGTATACATTATTTAGTAGGGAGGATGGATATTAATAAATGGATAATTACTACAAATAGGTAAAGCAATGAAAGAAAGAAACAGGGTGCAATGAAGTATATAATAGGGGAAACTGATCTGTCATGGAGGGCAGGAAAAGCTTTCCTGATGAAATGATGAGGTTGATAGTTGATGTCAGAGTTGGGGTGAGTTAAGTGGGGCTGGAGGATTTCTAGAACGTAGGAATAACTGGGACTAAAGTCCTGTCATTTGAGAAGCTGAGTAATGTCCAACTAAAGTGACTTCAAAGCAAACAAGGAGGGAGTTGAAATTATGGAATTAGACTGGTAATGTGGGACAGACCATGTAGAGAGTAGAATGCTAAGTTAATAACCTTGATCTTCCTCTAAGGACCATAGAAGCCACTGAAGAGATTGCAACCAGAGAGTTTTGACCAGATAACTCTGAATGTAGTAAGGAGAATGGGTGGGAATGAGCAAACACTGAGAAAGATCAACCAGTGGAAAATGACTGTAGCAGTTCCAGGGTGAGGTGATTGTGGCCAGGAGTAACGGTGTTAAAGATGGACAGAAACAGACACATTTGAGAAATAGTTAGGAGCTACTATCAACAAAAATATACAAGAGCATAAAAATGTTTGGCCAAAATACAGACAGAATAAGCCATTCTTTCTAGGAGTGAAAAAGAAAGCCTTGACAGAAATAGTATTAAATGTGGACTTCAACAATGAATGAAAGTTTGCCAGAGAGCAAGTGAGGGAATGGTATTTTATGCAGAGAAAACAGCATGACCAAACCAGTGGAAGCTTAAAATGAAGGTTCTTTCAAGCAGAAACTCTTCCTGGTGCATTTTTTTTTCTTGCCTTCAGCACTTATCACAATGCCTGTCATAACATAGCTGTTCAGGAAATGAATGTTCAGAAAGTAAGTGCATCCACAGTAGCTGAACTGTGCAGTGCATAGAAGAAATCCAATATAGAGAACAACAGTGGAAACCCAAGCAAGCAGAAGATGATTTTGAATTTCCTCTTCTCAGCAATGGACAGTTAAAGACAGTTTTAAGGCACAAAAATAACTTCATGGCTCTTTCTTTTCAAAATACATATAATAACAAAAAGGAATAAATATAAGGAGATTAGAAAGTTGAGGCAGAAAGACATTTAAGAGGCAAATGCAATAAATCTAGAGAGAACGTGAGCCGAGGGCAGGAGCACTGCAGTAGTAATCTAGAAAAGGTAAATATATCCCAAAAATATGTGGTGGCGCAGGTTACCAACAAGGAGGAGGGAATGGGAAAAGAGCACATGAGACAGGAGAGGCCCTGAACAGGAGAAACACTGCTTTCCCCCTGCACTAAGGAAGAAGGGCTGAAGAGGGGTGAAAATCAAGGTAAGCTCTGGGGTCCCTGTCTTCCAAGAGAATTTAGACATTAAGTTATCTAGTGAGGGCTAAAGCACAGGGTAGAGCTCAGGTATGATGATATGATAAAAGTTTGTTAAATTTATCGAAAAGTAGTCAAATAAGAGAGAAGTAAATGAATTAGAGAGTACATTGTGAATTCACCAAATGCCACTGGATGGCTTTAAAAAATGGCTAACTGTATGTTATGTAATTATATTTGACTTCAATTTTTTTATTGTTGCTGAGTTACAGTTGTCCCCATTTTTTACTTTGATTTAAAAGTAAAAGTGGGGAGCAAGCATGAGAGCCTGGACAATGTGCCATCTTGGTGAATTTGAGGCAACAGGGAGAGGAGGATTCTCACACACTGAAACACGTCTCGCCATGTGTACTTCATTCTGTTTTTACTTTACTGACATGAAACAAATTGCAGCTGAATATGGGTTTGTCTTCAAAGGCAGACAGAGAGAAAAGGCAGAATTGCAGGCAAAAATATAAAATGTACAAAAGGAAACAATGTAGTTGGATAGTGGGTGTTCATGTCAGAAGGGGGGAAATAGGTCTGTTTAATGTAAATAATTGGAGGGGTTTTTTTTCTTTGTGACTAAGTAGAATTTGAGTTATTCCCAAGGATGTCAAAGTAATGATGAAACACTCCTTTGTAAGAGTATTTAAAAAATGACATGTCCAGGTTGATATAAAATTGAGGATTTCCTTTGAGACAGTTCTGTCAAGATTTGTGGATGTGGGCTGTTGTATGGTAATATGAGTCATCTGTTCTGCCTGCGACATGAAATTGCAAGGATGAGGAGGAAAGCAGAATGAATTTTTGCATGTCGATATGTTCCTTACATGTTAACATCTCTTCATAGTGCCAAGGCCTTTTACCCCAAATCACCCTGTTGTGGACTTGAGTAGGGACAGCCTTTCTTGCTTCTTTATAGACAGATCACAAACACAAAACCTTCAGTTTCCTTTTCTGTCCTGCAAATGTTCTTCTCTGAATACAAGTGCTAAAATCTTCACTGTTGAATTATTCTCTCTTCTAAGTGAGATGATGATGAAGTATAATACAGCTCATCTCAGCATACAAAAAAAGGCTCACTAAAACTCTGACACCTCACTCCTTTTAACCTTATTCCTTGTGCCCTCTTTGATTTGCACTAGTGCCTCTTGATTTTAATGAGCCTAGATTTTTTTCAAGTAGCCATGAAGTCATTGGTATTTTAGGAAGAAATTAGGTTGTCCAGAAGCAGCTGTGGATAAAAAGAATAATATGTATTTACCCTATACATAAATATTTGCAACCTAGTTGAAGAAGAAGTAAAGCAAATGCACATAAACAATAGAATTTATTTATTCACGCAACAAATACATATAGCTTATTAAATGCCAGGGATACAGATAATGTCCCTCCTTTAATAAAAATTACAGTCTCTGGAAAGACACATTGCAAATAAACGGTATACATGAAACTGCATACATATGTTTCAAGGTGATAAAGGTGGGGGGGGGTCTAGATCAGTCAAATGAAAAACATAGGCCAAAGCAGAAGGAAGACAAGTGGATTGAATGGTGCCTATAAAGGTCCATTAAATAACTGATCTAATGAGGGAGAGATAATGTCTTCGGACAGGAGGAGGGGAAAAGATTACAAAGGACCTTGGAAACCTTCTAGAGAATTTAAGAATAAAACAAAGTAATTAATGGCCAAGGAAGTAGTCTGTTAAAATGAGTTTAACAGCAGACCTTGCCTCTTTTGTCTATAGTGAAGACTGACTCTTTTTCCTATGACTGGAGAATATTGTGGATGAGGAAAAGAAGTTAGGGTAAGAAGCCGAGGACATTTAACAATTTGCCACATTTGTCCCTAGTTGCCATGGGTTTTATTTATGTGTTAAACTGAAAGCATACAAGGTCTGTCCAGAAGGTATCCAGCCATGTAAAATGAAAACTAGAGACAGTTATTGAAGAAGACACAAGAAACATTGTGCATAGGACAATGATGCCTCATTCCCCTCCAAAGTAGGCATCTTGGGACCTGACACAGTTCAAATTATCATCAGCCCCTTTGTCATATTTTCCTGAATCTCATCAACAGTCTAAAATCTCTTCCCTTTTAAAGGCAATTTTAGTTTTGGGAAAAGTCAGAAGTCACAGAGCACCAAATCTAGGCTATAGCAGGGCTGAGTCACTTTGGTCATTTGTTGTTTCACCAGAAAATCTCTGCACATGATGTGATGCATGAGAAGGTGCATTATTGTGATCAAGCTGCCAATTACCAGTTGCCCATAGCTGCAAGCCTTCTGAATCATCCAAATAGTTTCTGCAGAGGAATGTTCAACCTTAAAGCAAAATTTGATGCAGATTTGTTGCTCTACTCACTGAGTCATTTGGAATGTGACAGCCACACAGTACACATGATCACTCAATGGCATCTGCTGCCCCCACTGACTAGTACAGTGAAGTCATCAAGTGTTCACAGATGCGCATCCCCATCCACTCTCCTTGGCTGCCAGGTTACATCAATGTCGTGTAAACCATTATCATTATATTAACAATGGCTGTACTTTTTCCAAACAGACCTCTAAATGGAAAGAAAGTGGATTAAAAGTGCCACTTTTAAATCTAAGTTAAGAACAAAATAAAAAAGGTATCTAATATTATTGAATTTGGAATAACTCATAATAAATATTTTTAAATATATTTTATCGATTATGCTATTACAGTTGTCCCACTACCCCCCTTTATTCCCCTCTGCTCTGCCCCTCCTCTTACCCACATCCCTCCCCCTTAGTTTATGTCCATGGGTCATATATATAAGTTCTTCAGCTTCTATATTTGTTATACTGTTCTTAACCTCCTCCTGTCTATTTTGTGTACTTGATGAACTTCATTATAGTATACTTTATTATGCAATTAATAGAGCTAAATATTTCTCATGTTTGAAGTATCACTGAGTAGTCCCATGAATGCAAAGTAATAGAGAATCCTGGAGAAAATTTTGAAATACATATTCTCTTTCTTACTTTACCTCAACATGGTCATGAAACCACTTTTCTAAGTCCAATAGCCTGACATTTTCCAGTTTCTACTTAGGCACACCAAATGTAAACAATAATAATGAAGTAGATAGAAACTACCTTTAGAAACACAGCTTTGTTAATTTAAACTCATATTTTTCTTATTTAATATTTGAATTATGGACTTCCGGCCAAGATGGAGGTGTAGCTGGACACACTTTGCCTCCTCTCACAACCAAAATTAAGGACAACAAAGATTTAGAACCAGAAAAAAAAGAAAACCCAACCAGGACAGAGAGAAAATTGAATTGTGCGGGAGGGAGTTTGACAACGATTCACCGAGACCAGCGACCAGAGGAGGCCCTGCGACCAGAGGAGACCATACGACTGGCGGAGCCCTGTGACTGGGGGAGGCCCTTTGATGGGGGGGGGGCTGAAACTGGGACTGGAAGCAGCTCTGCAACCAGCGGCCCTGTGACTGGAGGAGCGGGCTTTGTGGAAGACCCAGAGCTCACACCTGTGACCCTAGATGAGAAAAAACAAACAAACAAAAAAAGAAACAAAAAAAACCCTGGAACTGTGAAAACACCAGAGTTGGACCCAAAAAGGGAGCATCCCAACAGCTGAAACAGTGGAAGCTGTGATCACCAGGATATGCAAAGGAGACTGCACCACTGAATCTCACAGGTATTTTACCACAGAAGTTCACACCATAAACCCAGGGAGCCAGAACAGATCAATTTAAGAAGCTGAAGCTATCAAGAAGAGTCTCACAAACAATGGGAAGACAAAGAAACAATCCCCAAATGAAAGAAAAGGAGGAAGCCCCAGAAAGAATGCTAAATAAAATGGAGGCAACTCAACTATCAGATTTTGAGTTCAAAGCAATGGTTGTCAGGAAGCTCCATGAGCTCTCAAAGAGCTGCCAGAAACTACAGGGAAGCTACAATGAACTCACTGCAAACTATATCAACATGAAAAAGGAAATAGAAACTACCAACAAGGGTCGAGAGGAAATGAAGAACACAATTTCTGAACTGAAGAATGCAATGGAAGGAATGAAAAGCAGAATCGATGAAGCAGAAGATCGGATCAGTAAGTTGGAGGAAAAAGTAGAAAAAAAAAAACCAGAAAGAGCAAGAAAAGGAAAAGAGGCTTAGAAAGAATGAAGAGGGATTGAGAGAAAGGCAAGACAATATGAAACATAATAATATCCATATAATAGGGATTCCAGAAGGAGAAGAAGAAGAGCAAGGGATAGAAAACCTATTTGAAAAAGTAATGATGGAAAACTTCCCTAATTTGATGAGAGAAAAAGTCACACAAAACTAGCAAACACAGAGAGTCCCAATCAAGAGGAACACAAAGAGGTCCACTTCAAGACACATCAGAATTAAAATGGCAAAATTCCAAGAGAAAGAGAGAATCTTAAAGGCAGCAAAGGAGAAAAAGGAAGTACCATACAAGGTAGCCCCGATAAGGTTAGCAGCTGAATTCTCAATTGAAATGCTCCAAGCCAGAAGAGAATGGCAAGAAATATTCCAAGTAATGAGAACCAAATGTCTGCAACCAAGACTACTTTATCCAGCAAGGCTTTCAATCAAGATGAAAGGCCAAATAAGGAGCTTCCCAGACAAAAGAAGTCTAAAATAATACACCTCTACCAAACCAGTTCTGCAAGAGATACTAAAGGGACTGCTTTAAGGAAAGGAAGGAAAAGAGAGAGGGATAGAGAGAGGAACATAGGTATGAAAATGGCAATGAATAAGTACCTATCAATAATGACTTTAAATGTAAATGGATTAAATGCTCCAATCAAAAGACATAGAATAACTGAATGGATAAGAAAGCATGACCCACACACATGCTGCCTACAAGAGACACACCTCAAGACAAAAGACCTACACAGACTCAAAGTGAAGTCTGGAAACAAATTTTCCAAGCAAATGGACAGGGAAAAAGGCTGGGGTAGCAACACTCATATCAAACAAAATAGACTTCAAAAGAAGGGCCATAAAGAGAGACCCAGAAGGTCACTTCATAATACTCAAGGGAAGAATCCACCAAGAAGACATAAACATTGTAAATATATATGCACCCAATATAGGAGCACGTAAAAACATCAAGAAAATCTTAGAGGACTTCAAGAAAGATATTGACAGCAACACAATTATAGTAGGGGATTTTAACACCCCACTGTCAAAAATGGACAGATCTTCTAAACAAAATATCAACAAAGATATTGTGGCATAGAGCCCTTCATCCCAAAGAAACTAAATACACATTCTTTTTAAGTGCACATGGAACATTTTCAAAGATAGACCACATGATAGGACACAAAACAATCCTCAACAAATTCAAGAAAACTGAAATCACACCAAGCATTTTCCATGACCACAAGGGACTGAAACTACAAACCAACCCCAAGGGGAAAAACCCCAAACCCTCAAAATCATGGAGATTGAATAGCATGCTATTAAACAATGAATGGGTCAAGAATGAAATTAGGGAAGAAATCAAAAAGTTTCTGGAAACAAATGAAAATGAACTCGCAACCCAAAACTTATGGGACAGAGCAAGGGCAGTACTCAGAGGGAAGTTCATAGCAATACAGGCCTACCTAAAAAAAATAGAAACATTTCAAACAAACCACCTAACCCTACGCCTACAAGAACTGAGGCACAACAACAAAGACAGCCCAGAGCAAGTAGAAGGAAGGAAATAACCAAGATCAGAGCAGAATTAAATGACATAGAGACTAAAAGCCCAATTCTAAGGATCAATGAAACCAGCTCCTGGATTCTTTGAAAAGATAAACAACATTGACAAGCCTTTAAGCAGTCTCATCAAGAAAAAAAGAGAGAAGACCCAAATAAACACAATCAGAAATGAAAGAGGAGAGATTACAACTGACACCACAGAAATACAAAGGATTGTAAGAAATTACTATGAAGAACTGTATGCCAAGAAATTAAAAAACCTAGGTGAAATGGACAAGTTTCTAGAAAAATATAATCTCCCAAAACTCAGTGAAGAAGAAGCAGAAAGCCTGAACAGACCAATAACAGCAGATGAAATTGAAGCAGGAATCAAAACTCCCGACACACAAAAGTCCTGGACCAGATGGTTTCACAGGAGAATTCTACAAAGCATTTAAGGAAGTGCTAACCCCTATCCTTCACAGACTATTCCAAAAATCCAAAATGATGGAAGACTCCCAAACTCTTTTTATGAAGCCAGCATCATCCTAATCCCAAAACCAGATAAAGACACAACAAAGAAAGACAACTTCAGGCCAATACCACTGATGAACATAGACGCTAAAATACTCAACAAAATATTGGCAATCTGCATGCAACAATACATTAAAAAGATCACACATCATGACCAAGTGGGATTCATCCCAGGGATGCAAGGATGATTCAACATTCACAAATCAGTAAATGTAACACATCACATAAACAAAAGCAAAGACAAAAATCACATGATCATATCAATAGATGCGGAAAAAGCATTTGATAAGGTACAACACCCATTTATGATAAAAACACCCAGCAAAGTGGGAATAGAGGGAGCATTCTTCAACATAATAAAGGCAATATATGAGAGGCCTACAGCCAGTATCATACTCAACGGACAAAAACTAAAATCTTTTCCACTAAGATCAGGAACAAGACAAGGATGTCCACTTTCACCACTTCTATTCAATATAGTATTGGTAGTCTTAGCCACAGCAATTAGACAAGAAAAGGAAATAAAGGGCATCCAAAATGGAAAGGAGGAAACAAAACTATCATTGTTTGCAGATGACATGATAGTGTACATAGAAAATCCTATAGACTCAGCCAAAAAGCTGCTCGATCTAATAAATGAATTTGGCCAAACACCACGATACAAAGTCAATATCCAGAAATCAAAGGCATTTTTTGTATACCAACAATGAAACAGCAGAAGCAAAAATCAAGAAAAAAATCCCATTTGTTATAGCAAAAAGAAAAATAAAATACCTAGGAATAAACCTAACCAAGGAGGTAAAAGACCTGTATGCAGAAAACTACACTACACTGAAGAAAGCAATCAAGGAAAACACAAACAAATGGAAACATATACCATGTTCATGGATTGGAAGAATCAATATCATCAAAATGTCCATACTACCTAAAGCAATTTACACATTCAATGCAATACCTATTAAAGTACCAATGGCATATTTCACAGACATAGAACAAACACTTCAAAAATTTATATGGAATCATAAATGACCCCAAATAGCTGCAGCATTTTTGAGAAAGAAGAGCAAAATAGGAGGGATCACAATACCTGACACCAAACTGTATTACAAGGCCACAGTAATCAAAACAGCCTCGTACTGCCATAAAAACAGGCACATGGACCAGTGGAACATAACCGAGAGCCCAGAAATAAACCCAAGTCTCTATTGTCAATTAATATTTGACAAAGTGGGCAGCAACATAAAATGGAGTAAAAATAGCCTCTTCAACAAATGGTGTTGGGAGAACTGGACAGCTGTGTGCAAAAAAAATGAAACTCAAGCACCAACTTACACCATACACAAAAATAAATTCAGGTGGATAAAAGATTTAAATATAAGCTGTGACACCATTAAAGTCCTAGAGGAGAACATAGGCACGAAAATCTCAAATATTTCACATGGCAGCATTTTTAGTGATATGTCCCCTAAAGCAAGGGACATAAAGGAAAGAATAAACAAATGGGATCTCATTAAAATAAAAAGCTTCTGCATAGCTAAAGAAAGCAGTATTAAAATAAAAAGAGAACCAACTGTGAGGGAAAACATCTTTGCCAATGATACCTCAGACAAGGGTTTAATCTCCAAAATATATAAAGAATTTACACATCTCCACTCTAAGAAGACAAGCAACCCAATTAAAAAATGGGCAAAGGACTTGAACAGACACGTCTCCAAGGAGGATATACAGAGGATCCAGAGACACATGAAAAGGTGCTCAATATCACTAGCTATCGGAGAGATGCAAATTAAAACCACAGGGAGATACCACTTCACACCAGTCAGAATGGCCATCATAAACAAAGCAACAAACAAGTGTTGGAGAGGTTGTGGAGAAAAGGGTACCCTAGTGCATTGTTGGTGGGATTGCAGACTGGTACAACCACTATGGAAAGGAGTATGGAATTTTCTACGAAAACTAGTAATGGATCTACTTTTTGACCCAGCAACCCCACTGCTAGGATTATATCCTAAGAACCCTGAAACAACAGTCCAAAAGAACCTATGCACCCCTATGTTCATAGCAGCACAATCTACAATAGCCAAGTGTTGGAAGCAACCTAGGTGCCCATCAGTAAATGAATGGATCAAGAAACTATGGTACATTTACACAATGGAATTCTATGCAGCAGAAAGAAAGGAGCTCCTACCCTTTGCAACAGCATGGATGGAACTGGAGAGCATCATGCTAAGTTAAATAAGCCAGGATTTGAAAGATAAATACCATATGATCTCACCTTTAACAGGAACCTAATCAACAAAACAAACAAACAAGCAAAATATAACCAAAGACACTGAAATTGAGAACAGACTGACAGTCACCAGAGAGGAGAGGGGAGGGAAGATCAAGGGAAAAGGGAAGGGTTTACAAGAACAAGTATAAAGGAGACATGGATAAAAACTAGGGGAGTGGAAATGGGAGGGACATGTGGAGGGTTGGGGCGGTGGGCTGGGATGGGAATAAAAGACAGACAACTGTACAAGAACAATTAAAATAATTTTTTTAAAAAAGCAAAAAAATATTTGAGTTATTTAGTATCTCCTATTCTGCTCACCCAAAAAGGTCTTATATTTGTATATGATAAAAAGGATTTTAAAAGTTAAAAAAACAAAACAGAGCATTAAATAATCACTGCCAATATAATTGACTAGATCACAAAAAATAATTTTTATTTGAATGAATTTATGGTTTACAAGTAGGGGCAAAGTTGAATGTAAAATTCAAGAGGCTTTTTTTCTTTACTTTCTGAACTCCACAATCAACTCTCTGAAGTATGAAGAAGAACTACAACATATTAATGCTTTCAAGTAATTTCTACAAAAAGCAAGAAAGATATTTTAATGCTTTCAGAGGAAATGCACTTTAATTAATTATGCTAGTTAATTATTTTCTAGATTCCTTACATTCCGCCTCACATAATTTATGAGAGTCAGAACTATGTCTTTTGTTAAATGAAAATTAACATGAGTGCTTAGTTGGATAGCGTGTCTATTCTTGCATCACAATAAATCAGAACATATGTTCTAGTGATGGTGAAATTTGCAATGGTGAGATCATATAGCATAAACACATCCTTAAATTTTACCTTTTAGGTTTTTAAATTTTACCTTTTTCCTGAAACAGATCCTCCTCTCACAGCCCCTAGAAGAAACTAAAACCCTGAGGACTGATCCCAAGGACTCTGGCTGTACACTCTCCAGCAGCTACTTGGCCAAGGGCTCCACCCCCAGGGTATGGATCATCATCTCATTAAGTCCTGTGATTGCCATTCTTGCCTAGGTTGAACTAGCTGAGCAACCTCTTCTTTCTGCCTCTCTCCATACAGAGTGGGGCAAAAGTAGGCTTACAGTTGTGAGTACACCCAACAGAGTTATTCTTGTATTGTTATTAATTATTGTATTATTCTCCATATAAACTGTAAACCTACATTTGCATACACTGCATTTCTTTTTCTGTCTGACTTTTTCTCAGTTTCTATGTCTCTAATTATACATCTTTTTGTTTTCTTTTGTTCCTTTCAATTTTTTTTCTTTTTCCCACTTTCTCTTTCCAGACACACTTCTCTTTTTATTTAATTTTCTCTGTCTGCCTGTCCTTATTTTTCAGCCAGAGCTCTTTCCCTCTTTCTTTCCCTCTGCCTTTTATGTGTTGTTTCTTCCTGTCTCACTCTTCCCCTCTCTATGCTTAGCTCATCTTCCTTCCCTCTATGTAATATTTTTCTCTATTTCCACGCTCCTTTGGTCTTCTTCCTTCTATTTCTCTTTCTTTCTTTCTCCCTTTATTCTTTTCTTTTTTCTTCTTTCACTTTTGGGCTTTTCTTTTAAATATCCATCTGTACTTCATTATCTCTGTCTCTTTCTAATCTCTCTTTTCTGTGGGGATCTCAATTTGTCACTACCTACTCTTGTCTAAGTGTCTACAGGAGCAGGTAATTCATTTCCCTTTGTATTTTTTATTTCTACCCTATCCTCTTCACTCAGTATCTTCTTGTATTTTTGCTTCTTCTCTTTTTCTCCTTTATTATCATTTTGCATCTTACCAAACCCCTTGCTAAATCTTTGTTTTTATAGCCTTTCTTTCCTTCATTGTCTTTTTCTCTCGTCTGGTTTGTACACACACACCCTTGTTCCTCTCTATCCTTTTCTTTTACCTCTATGTTTCACTCACTTTTTTGCTTTGTCTGTCCTTTTGTAATCTACACCTGCACACAGGAGTTAAAAGGGGTGGGGGAGGGGTGCATGAGGCTAGAGCAGCAATTTTCAACCTTTTCTATCTCATGGCACCCATAAACTAATTCCTAAAATTCCGTGCACACCAAAACAAAACAAAACAAAACAAAACAAAAAAACTTTTTTTCCTACCGGACAAAAATATAGGTATAATTTTGATTGATTTACAAAAAATATAATAGTAGTTACCAATGCTTTTGCTCTACAGTGAATTTTTTAAAAGTCTGGTGCCTTAACTTGTATATGAGGATTTCCATTATCAATGGAGATTGGTAATGGAAAATTAACCAATCAGATGCATCTTATTTTGAGACATGATCAATTAAATGCATGTCTATTTTATGGCCTATGTATTTATGGCTCAAGACAAGGCATACACACTGGTTAGCTACTGTTGTGTTGGCTGTTGTCTTTTGACAACAAAGGGAAAAGAGGTCAGTGCCCCTGAATAGTCAGGTATGTATGTTTAAAAAATTCCTGCACCCGTTAAAAACTGCAGGGCTAGAGTTACCTAATGATGGATATGTGGCTTTTTACTTTGGATACCCATCGGAATCTACTGATTTAGTTGCCTGGGATGGGGCCAGTGAATCTAATAAGCATCATGGGTTGAGATCCACTAGTTTAATGATGAAAGCCCTTGAAAGCCAGGATTAATCATAGGTACTTCATGCAGTAATCAACACAAAAACAAAGGAGGTTTTGAAGATTATAGTGTAATAAGACCTTTGCCTAAGAGATCATCTGAAAACATTGAAAGCAACAGGACTTGTAAGCAGAGAAACTAATGTAAATTTGTATCTCTCTCATTGAGCCTAATTCAGATAGCACTTTGCTAAGCTTCCATTTGAAATCCACTTATTCTTCCCATAACCTCCTATAAATGTTTATTTCTCTGCTGCATCTCTCATCAAATTCAAGCTCATATTTTAATCACTTGTACATTTGTCTGCTGTTCTCTAAACTGCAAATATGTTGGTGGCAGAACTAGGGTACTTTCTCCACTATTCTCTCTTTTTTAAATTTTTGTTGTATTTTTTCCATTATCATTTAACCCTGTATACCCTCATCCACCCCCTACAATCACCACACTGTCATCTATGTCCATGAGTCCTTTTTTTTGTTTGTTTTTTGCTTGATCCCTCCACCCTATAACTGCACCCCCTCCCAGAGTTGTCAGCCCATTCTCTATGAGTCATCTCTATTTTGCTTGTTAGTTCAGTTTGTACATTAGATTCCACAGATGAGTGAAATTTAATTCCACTCTGACTGCCTTATTTCACTTAGCATAATGTTCTCCAGGTCTATCCATGCTGTTGCGAAACATAAAATTTTCTTTTTTGTGCCCAAATGGTATTCCATTATATAAATGCCCTACAGTTGTTTCATCCACCCATCTACTGGATGGGCTGCTTCCAAATCATGGCTATTGTAAATAATGCTGCAGTGAATATAGGGGTGCTTATATTCTTTCAAATTAGTGTTTCAGTTTTTCAGATAAATTCCAAGAAGTATAATTTCTGGATTATAAGGTAGTTTCACTTTTAATTTTTTGAGGTGACTCCATAGTGCTTTCCACAGTGGCTGCACCAAACTGCATTCCCACCAACAGTACAAAAAGAGTTCCCTTTTCCTCCTCAGCACTTGTTGATTTTGATTTATTGATGATAGCCATTCTGGGGTGAGGTGATATCACATTGTGCTTTTAATTTGCATTTCTATGATGATTAGTAACAATGAGCATCTTTTCATATGTGCATTGACCATCTGTATGTATTCTTGGGAGAAGCGCCTATTCAGATCCTTTACCCATTTTTTAATTGGATTGTTTGTTTTTTTGGTGTTGAATTTTATAAGTTCTTTATAAATAGTGGATATTAACCCCTTATCAGATGTATGATTAAATATGTTATCCCATTCAGTGGGTTTTTACATTTTGTTGATGGCTTCCTTTGCCATGCAAAAACTTTTTAGATTGGTGTAGTCTCATTTGTTTATTTATTGTTTTGTTTCCCTTACTGAGGAGATATATCAGACAATATATTGCTATGAACAATGTCCAAGATTTTACTGCCTATGTATTCTTCTACGATTTTTGTGGTTTCAGGTCTTACATATAAGTCCTTAATCCATTTTGAACTTACTCTCATTTGTGGCATAAGACAGTGGTCTAGTTCCATTTTTCTGCCTGTATCTGTCCAATTTTCCCAACACCATTGTTGAATAAACTATTGTTAGCCCATTGTAGGTGCTTGCTCTTCCTCTGTCAAATACTGACTATAGAGTTGTGGGTTTACTTCAGGGCTTTCTATTCTGATCCACTGATCTGTGTGTCTGTTTTTATACCAGTACCACGTGTTTTAATTACTATGACCTTATAGTATAATTTGATATTAGATAGTATGATTCCTTCAACTTTGTTCTTCTATCTCAGTATCGCTGTTGCTATTCAGGGCACTTTGTGGTTCCATATAAATTTTGAAATATTTGTTTTAGGTCTCTGAAGTACATCATTGGAATCTTGATAGGAATTACATTGAAGCTATATTGCTTTGGGTAGCAAGGACATTTTAATGAGGTTTATTCTTCTTATCCATGAACACAGTATGTGCTTCCACTTATTTGTATCATCTTCATCTTCAAACTTTTTTTAGTGTCTCATAATTTTGCAAATACAGGGCTTTTACATCCTTGGTTAGATTTATTCATAGGTATTATATTCTTTTTGAAACAATTATAAATGGGATTGTTTTAATTTCATTTTCTTTTTTCTTTTTTTAATCATATATTTTATTGATTATGCTATTACAGTTGTCCCATTTCTCCCCCATCATTCCCCTCCACCCTGCACACCCTGTCCCACCCACATTCCCCCACTTTAGTTCATGTCCGTCATAAGTTGTTTAGCTTCTACTTTTCCCACACTATTCTTGCCCTCCCCCTGTCTATTTTCTACCCACCGTCTATACTACTTGTTCTCTGTACCTTTTCCCCCTCTCTCCTGCTCCCACTCCCCTGTTGCAAACCCTCCAAGGGATCTCCATTTCTGTGTTTCTGTTCCTGTTCTAGCTGTTTGCTTAGTTTGCTTTTGTTTTAGGTATGGTTGTTAATATCTGTGAGTTTGCTGTCTTTTTACTGTCCTATTTTTTATCTTCTTTTTCTTAGATAAGTCCCTTTAACATTTCATATAATAAGGGCTTGGTGATGATGAACTCCTTTAACGTGACCTTACCTGAGAAGTGCTTTATCTTCCCTTCCATTCTAAATGACAGCTTTGCTGGATAGAGCAATCTTGGATGTAGGTCCTTGACTTTCATGACTTGGAATACTTCTTTCCAGCCCCTTCTTGCCTGGAAGGTCTCTTTTGAGAAATCAGCTGACAGTCTGATGAGAACTCCTTTGTAGGTTACTGTCCCCTTATCCCTTGCTGCTTCTAGAATTCTCTCCTTCATTTTAATCTTGGCTAATGTAATTATGATGTGCCTTGGTGTGTTCCTCCTTGGGCCCATCTTCTTTGGGACTCTCTGAGCTTCCTGGACTTCCTGGAAGCCTATTTCCTTTGTCAGATTGGGGAAGTTCTCCTTTATTATTTGTTCAAATAAGTTTTCCATTTGTTACTCTTCCTCTTCCCCTTCTGGTATCCCTATAATTTGGATGTTGGGACATTTAAAGATGTCCTGGAGGTTCCGAAGCCTCTTCTCATTTCTTTGAATCCTTGTTTCTTCATTTTTTTCTGTTTGTTTCTTTCTTCCTTCTGGTCCACTCCATCAATTTGAGTCCCAGTTTTCCTCCCATCAGTATTGGTTCCCTGTGCGTTTTCCTTCATTTCACTTATTGTAGCCTTCATTTGTTCATCTAATTTGCAACCAAAATCAACCAATTCTGTGAGCATCCTGATCACCAGTGCTTTGAACTGTGCATCTGATAGGTTCGCTATCTCTGTCACTTGGCTCTGGGGCCTGGATCTGTTCTCCCGTTTGAGCCTTTTTTTTTTTTGGTTTGGTTGTGGCTGTTATGTAGTGAGGGGCAGAGCCTTAGGCTTTCCCAGGGTGGGACAGCCCCTGCTGCTGCGTTGTGATGCTGTGTGGGGGGGCGAGGTCCAAGAGGGAACAATGGCGCATGCTCCAAGCTCTCTTGGATTCCAATCCCTTCTGCCACTTTCCCCAAGGAAATTGGGCCCTTCTGGTGCTGATTTCTGTGTGGGTGGGCTTGTGTATGTTATAGGACTCTGTGGGTTTAACAAACTCTCCTGTGAGGCTTGGAGTCTGTCCTGGCACTTCAACCCCCATAAGTGTTTTCAATCAGGGCTTTTAGGCTTTATTTCCTGGCGCTGGGGCCCTGGGTTGCCCAGCCTGTCTCGCTGCCCATTTTCGCCTGGTTCATCTGCGTGCGAATGCGTGACCACAGTCAGCCACCTTGTGCGATTCTCTTGGTCTGCTCGTTGCCTCCCCATGCCCAGTAACAGCTGCCTGTACGCATCCAAGATGACTAGCCCCTGCTTTTTCCCGCCACAATACCCCTCCACCAACTGCTGACTCCGCCCCTCTTACCAGTCTGGGTGAATTGTTGTCGGACTTCTGTACAATTCAATTTTCTATCTGTTTTGGGGTTTTTTTTGTTTGTTTCTAAATTTTTGTTGTCCTTAATTTTGGTTGCGAGAGGTGGCACAGAGTGTCCACCTATGCCTCCATCTTGGCCGGAAGTTAATTTCATTTTCTGATGGTTCATTATTAGCATATAAAAATGCAACTGTATTCTGCATATTATTTTTTATCCTGCTACTTTACTGAATTTATTTATAAGTCTAGTACTTTCTTGGTGGAATTTTTAGGGTTTTCTATGTACAGTATCCTGTCTTCTGCAAATAGTGACACTTTTCACTTCTTTTCCAATTTGGATGCCTTTTATTTCTTCTTTTTGTTTGATTGCTATGGATAGGAATTCCAGTACTATTTCAGTACTATACTAATTCCAGTGCTAAGGGGAATGCTTGTAGTTTTTTGCCTGTTATGTACGATGCTAGCAGTGAGTTTGTCCTTTGAGACTTTTACTATGTTTAAGTATGCTCTCTCCATTCCCACTTTTCTAGAGCTTTTATCATAAATGGGTGTGGAATTTTATCAAATATTTTTGCATCTATTAATATGATCATGTGGTTTTCATACTTCATTTTGTGTATGTGGTGTATCACATTTATTGACTTGCAAATGTTTTACCAACCTTATATCCCAAGAATAAATTCCACTTATCATGGTATGTGATTTTTTTGATGCATTGCTGTATTCAGTTTGCTAATATTTTTGAGGAGGATTTCATCAAAAAGATCCATCTTTTATCAGGAATATTGTCCTGTAATTTTCTTTTTTTGTTGTGTCTTTAGCTAATTTGGAATTAGGATAATGCTGGCTTTGTAAAATGAGCTTGGGAGTCTCCCTGCCTCTTGAATTTTTTGGAATAGTTTGAGAAGTGTTAGTTCTCAGAATGTTTTGTTAAATTCACCTGTGAAGCCATCCAGTCCAGAGCTTTTGTTTGTTGAGATTTTTTTTATTACTGCCTTGATTTCACTAGGTGTAATCTGTCTAGATTCTCTGATTCTTCCTGATTTATTTTTTGGAAGATTGTATGTTTCTAGGAACTTATCTATTTTATCCAGGTGGTTCAATTTGTTGGTAAATAGTTGCTCATAATATTTTCTTACAATCCTTTGACTTACTTTGGTGTCAGTTGTTATTTCTCCTCTTTCATTTCTAATTTTCTTTATTTGGTCCTCTCTTTTTTTTTCTTGATGAGTCCGATGAAAGTTTCATCAATCTTTTTTATCTTTTAAAAGAGCAAGCTCTTAGATTCATTGATCTTTTGTATCATTTTTTAGACTGTGTTTCATCTACTTCTGCACTTTTATTATTTCTTTCCTTCCATTCACTTTAGGCTTTGTTTGTTGTTCTTTCTGAAGCTCATGTAAGTGTAAAGTTCGATTGTTTATTTGAGCTTTCTCTCTTTTTTGATGAAAATAATACATTTTAATAATCTAATATTCTATTATACAGAAACAAATTTTCTATGAAATAAGGACATTTAATATCCATAAATTTTTAAATATTAAAAAAGTGTTAAAATACATTGAAAATGGTGTGCCTTAGATTTCTGCCATTTTACGTCTTATGTAGCCAGCCAATTTCATTTGCTGAAATGTTTACCCAGCACTTTTTTCTTTTTAAAAAATATTTTGTTTATTGTTGTTCAAGTATAGTTGTCTCCATTTCTCCCCCACTCCCCCCACCCCACCCATCCCCACTCCCCACCCTTGAGTTTTTTCTTGTTTCTTAAGATAAGCCTGTAATGCTATGAATTTCCCTTAGGATTACTTTCCCAGTGTCCCACAGATTTTAGGTTGTTGTGTCCTCATTTTCAATTGTTTCAAGGTACATTTTGACTTCCTCCTTGATCTCATTATTGAGCCATTCATTGTTAAATAACATGTTATTTAGCTTTCATGTCTTTGTTGTGTATCTTTCAGTTTTGTTCGTGTCGACTGATGTCTAGTTTCATAACATTGTGGTCAGAAAAGATGCTTGATATGATTTTAATCTTCCTAAATTTATTGAGACTTGTTTTTTGTCCTGACATACGGTCTATCCTGGGAAATATTCCATGTGTACTTGAAAAGTATGTATATTCTTCTTTGGGGTGAAATGCCCTGAGGATATTAATTAAATCCATTACATTTAGTGTATTGTTTAAGGCCACTGTGTCCTGGTTGACTATCTGCCTGGAAGATCTAGCCTTTGAAGTCAATGGAGTGTTAAAATCCCCAGCTATGACTGTATTTCAGTTGATCTCTCTCTCCCTTTATGTCCATCATGATTTGCTTTACATATTTAAGTGCTCCTAGGTTGGGTGCATAAATGTTTACAAGGGTTTTATCCTCTTGTTGGATTGTTCCCTTTATCATTATGTAGTGTCCCTCTTTGTCTCTTAGTATGGCCAAAGTTCTCAAGTCTATTTTGTTCAGTGTAAGTACTGCTACCCCGACTTTTTTCCATTTCCATTTCCATGAAATATCTTTTTCCATACCTTTACTTTTAGTCTGTGTGTATCTGCCAATCTGAGGTTGGTCTCCTGTAGACAGCCTGTATATGAGCCATGCTTTCTTATCCATCCAGCTACCCTATGTCTTTTGATTGGAGCATTTAAGCCTTTACATTTAAGGTGATTATTGATAGATATGTATTTGTTGCCATTTATTTTCAACTATTTTCTTGTTTTTTTTTTTTCTTGTTTCTTAAAGCAAGTCCCCTAACATTTGTTTATATACTGGTTTGGTGGTAACAAATTCCTTTAGCTTTTTCTTGCTTGGGAAGCATTTTTTTTCCTCCTTCAATTTCAAATGATAGAGCCTTGCTGGGTAAAGTAGCCTTTGTTGTGGATTCTTGCTTTTTTGTCACCTTGAATATTTCATACCAATCACTTTTGGCCTGAAATACTTCTGTTGAGAAATCAGATGACAGTCTAGGACTAACTGCTTTTTTCTTGCAACTTCGAAGATTTTCTTCTTGTCTTTGTGCCTTGTCATTTTAATTATGATGTGTCTTGGTGTAGGCCTCTTTGGGTCCATCTTGTTCGGGACTCTGCATTCTTGGACTGTTTTTTATCTTCACTAGGTTAGGGAAGTTTTCAGTCATTATTTGTTCAAATGGGTTCTTGATCCCTTTCTCACTCTCTCCTACTTATGGTCTCTCCATGATGTGATACCGTAAGATACGGTTGTTATGCTTCATGTTGGCCCAAAGGTTTCTTAAACTCTCTTGATTTTTTATTTTTTTTCTTTTTGTTGCTCTACTTGGGTATCTTTTTCTAACTTGTATTTCAAATTACTGCTTCATCATAGATATAGAAGTTTATTATCTGGAGGGTTATCGGTTGGGAGGTGGAAGGGGAAGAATGGAGGAAAAGGTGCAGGGATTAAATAAAAATTGGTAGGTACAAAAAAGGGAGATGTTAAGAATAGTAGAGGAAATGGAGAAGCCAAAGAACTTATATGTATGACCCGGGACATGAACTAAGGGGGGAACTGCTGGAGGGAGTGGGGGTACCTGATGGAGGGGGGCAAAGGGGGAAAATGGGACAACTGTAATAGTATAATCAATAAAATATATTTTTAAAAAAGAGTTTTATTGCTTTACTTTTTTAGTACAACCTGAAAGAATGTGCTTTTTAACTCCAAGGAACAGAAGTACGAGGCCTACCATGGGCTGATTTGAGTTGTTATTTACTATTCAGGTAGGTTTAGCTCTTCAGACATTCCACTGCTTTTTACTTTATATGTACAGAGTAGTTAATTGATAATATTAGATGCTAGATGAATGAATTAGAAATTTCTCACTATTGTAACTAGACAATATAGTGACCCTGTATTCTCCCAAACTCATATCATTAATAGCAACATCAAGAAATCTGAGATAAAATTACTTCCAAAATTACTTCACTTCTTTTGTGCTGACCATAGAGATTAAAGGCCTATCAGATTTCCAAAAGTAGTAACTCGATTATTAAACAAAGATACAAAAAACTCCTCTCTTCAGCAATAATACCAGTTCCAAAATAAAAAGATGATTGAAAATACTTTGTAAGTCTCACAAGGACTAAGACTGAAATTAAAACTTTAGACAGGAAAACTGAGGTTAATAACTTTGTTCTCACAAATTAACCATTATTCTTACTGATCCCAAAATGTATCTCTGAAAATGGTAAGCTCTACGGGACACTGTAATGACTCTGTCACTTGGACGTTTTCATGACACAAAGGTCAAACAGCACCAAATATGCTACTTGGCCTTCATGAAATCACTGTTCTCTTTAAAGTAGGAATTTGTATTTCTTGGCAAAGATCAAATTCAAAAATGATATGAAAGATTCTTAGCCTCAGGTTTGATCACCTCCTCTGTGTAAGCCGTATATGAGCCCATCTCAAAGACAGATAAAATTTATAAGTATCTGGATGCTCTATGAAGATTATTGCATGTTGGAAAGTTCTATTTCTGGAATTGGTCCAGAAATAGATCCCCACCTTTCAGTGCACTTGGGCATAATTAAATGAGAATCAGAGAGCTCTACCCCATCCCCAAATAATTCATTTTCCCCATTCTTTTATTATTTTTTGTCTTCATATGCTTTCAGTTTTTCTACTTTCTTATTTTTCTACACTAATGTAATTATCAGTAGTTGCTAGGTGAAATTCATCACCCATAGTGTATGGTGGTAATTAGGAGAGAAATTACATCCAATAAGATGGTCTAGCACAATTTCTGGCAAATGTTCAATACATGTGACTTTTGTTTTTCTTCCTTTCTCAGGTCCAGTTTATAATGCAGCTATAACTACTCATCAAATATTTGAGCTTTACTGTCTTTGAACTACAGAACTACTATGCTACATGAAGAGTTGCATGTATATTATGTAACTTGTTCTCTTCTTTTTAGCAATTTTCTAATTAATTTTTTAGAGAGAGAGAGAGAGAGAAACATTGATTTGCTTTTCCATTTATTTATGCATTCATTGGTTGACTCTTTTATGTGCCCTGATTGGGGATGGAACGTGCAACCTTGGTGTATGGGGATGATGCTCTAATGAACTGTGCTACCCAGCCAGGGGAGTAATTTTATGTTCGGTTCAAAGAACTGATAAAATATTGGTATTATTCATATAAATTTTTTTAGAAAACACCATTTTTATGTTGTTTGATATAAAATATCTATAGTGGGAAAAAATTATTTTTTAAATTGTCAATGAAACACCAGATACTTCCTAATGTGAGTGGTAGGTTAGAAGTGATAAAATTGCTTATTTCAAAAACACAATATTAACCATGTCCTTCTGTTGTTATTCTTTCATTAAAATCTATTTTAGTTTTCATAGTTCCTCTTGTCTTTCAATAATCAGTAACCTTCTGGCAACTTACTCTGGTGATTAAAGTTGGAATCAAGGAGCTTCCTAGTTGGAAAACTAGGAGCTTCTGCATTATTCACTCTCTCATTCATTCTCTCCATCATTAGGTTCTGCTTTTTCTAATCTACAGCTTGTGTGACCGAACACAGCCACATTTAAGGAATGTATCCATCTCAGTTTTCATACGCATCCCAACACAACTTAGTATCTCATCCTCAGATAATCCAATTAGCAACTTGCAGGATTCACCCACAATGTTGTCTCGAAAATTTGTCCAATTTGTTTCTTTTTTAATATATTTTATTGATTATGCTATTACAGTTGTCCCATTTCTCCCCCATCATTCCCCTCCACCCTGCACACCCCCTCCCACCCACATTCCCCCACTTTAGTTCACATTCATGTGTCATTAAGTTCTTTAGCTTCTATATTTCCCACACTATTCTTGCCCTCCCTCCCTATTTTCTACCTACCGTCTATGCTACTTGTTCTCTGTATCTTTTCTCCCCTCTCCTCCTCCCACTCTCCTGTTGCTAACCCTCCCTGTGATCTTCATTTCTGTGTTTCTGTTCCTGTTCTAGTCGTTTGCTTAGTTTGCTTTTGTTTTAGGTGTGGTTGTTACTATCTGTGAGTTTGCTGTCTTTTTACTGTCATATTTTTTAACCTTCTTTTTCTTAGATAAGTCCCTTTAACATTTCATATAATAAGGGCTTAGTGATGATCCCACTTGTTTCTGATGCAGTAAAACTACCGGGTTCAAAAGTGAAGCCAGTAAAGAGAGATGAAGCCAAAGCTGGTACCCCTGGGGAACTGTTTTGGAGCAAAACTTTTAAGACCTTCCACTCAATTAAAATTAATAGGCCACTCTTTTTTCTTCTGCTTTCACTAGGAAAAAGCAAAAACAAATAAAATAGTATTTACTGTGATCAATAGTACTTAGTCACATGAACATTTGTTTAGGTTTATTTTGCCTTCCAAGAAAAATAGATATTTAAACACCATTCCTGATGGTACAACTAAAATTCACTTTTATAAACATAAAAATGAAGAAATGTCGTTTGTAGTAAAAAACTCAAAGTTTTTTATGTTTTACATTATTTAATTTCTACGCAGCAACAGAGGTAAGAATTTTTTAAGTGTGATTTATATCACAAGAGAATCTTGTTTTCTTGAAAAAGGACCTTTTTAAAATTGCAAGAAGGTCAAAGTACTATAAAATAATCAAGGTCTGCCCATCCATAAGTAAAATCCTTTAACAGTTATTGAAATATAAGTATAATTACACCCAGGAAGAAAATGTTATCAGTAGAGAAAAGATGACTTAAGGACTCTTTTTGTTTTCCAAAGCTGATGGACATGAGTGAGCTCTGATATCATTGTGTTTAAACGTGGCTTCATCCAGATCCAGCTGCACGCCATTAACATTCACTTCCATGCAGCCATTATAAAAGGCATCCACTGGTGTCACATTGAGTGGGACAACTGGGAAAAAGAATATTAAAATATTAGCCCAAGAGTTTTAGCATCTTATTTACTTAGTTACAGGAATTATTCAGACTTCTAACCAAAAGTTAATAATGTAATTTGCTTTAGTAAATTTATATTAAAACACTCCTATGTGTATAAGGTACTGTATATGGCATTGAATTCAGCACACGAGTTGCTCTGATTTCATAAACGCAGTCAGTTCCACCCAAACCTGAGATAAACACACCCTAAAAAGAGAGAAATGAGCACATTCTTACTTATGATATTCTACTTCATTATTGTCTCTTTAAATTTGAGCAATAGTTTAAGCATTGCTAAACTACTTTTTAACTCTAAATTATAGCTACTTAGAAATCTTTTTTAAGTGCCAAGATAAATATATCTGTTATTATTACTGGAATAAAAGCAAATTTCCATATTTTCCAAAGAAATAGTTTCTTGCTGAGCATACAGGGAATTTACTTTTATGTAATATTTGGTTCTAAAAAATAACAATTTTCATGATGCTTCAGTGAATAGTTTAGGCCCTTGGGCCTTTCTACACTTTCATCAAACTTAATACTTAGGTAACACCCGCAGATTCTTAAGAACTATGGTTCATCTTAAAAACATCCATCCATCTGTGTGTGTGTGTGTGTGTGTGGCATCTCTGCATAAATCTTTTTTCTTTTTGCCATACTTTTTTTTTTCATTTTAATTGTTGTTCTTGCAC